>JAQJVL010004319.1:0-46743 GCA_035578905.1 Stictocephala bisonia | reverse complement strand
TTAATATCTACGAATGAGTTTATATTCTAAAATGAGAATGTCCCGTGTAGTTTTCTAGCAGTATTGATGGTACGAAATAGCAAGTAGTTCATAACTGCCAAAATATACAGCGTGTAGTTTTGTAGCAGTATTTATGGTACGAAATAGCAAGTAGTTCATAACTGCCAAAATATATTGCATGTACTTTACCCTGTATAAACATAGTGGAAAAAAGTATGGAAAAGCTTTCACATTTTGGCTTACAGCACACATGGCTTACACCCAAACCTAATCTAAATACCTGAAGGCGCCGATTGATTGTTAAAGTGATGACAAATTATTTTCTTATAGGTAAAAACCACATGACCAATTACAAGGTACATTGTTTGTAGGTTTAGTTTTGTTCTAGACTTGATAGGCAATATTTACCATATGCGGGGAAATTCCGAAAAATACCCAGTAATATTAGTGCAAAACGAATACGACACGACATGAATGAATGAATGACTTCCATTATCCTCTAAACAACAATTGCTCGTACGGTACACGGGCTCCCTCCTTCACGACAAACTATTTTTATGACCTCCCATCAATCAAACTCCCTAACAACGTTCATTCCCTTCCACCAACCTCACACACCAGTACTTTTATGACCTCTTATCAATCAAACTCCCTAACAACGTTCATTCCCTTCCACCAACCTCACACACCACTACTTTTATGACCTCTTATCAGTCAAACTCCCTAACAACGTTCATTTCCTTCCACCAACCTCACACACCACTACTTTTATGACCTCTCATCAGTCAAACTCCCTAACAACGTTCATTCCCTTCCACCAACCTCACCCACCACTACTTTTATGACCTCCCATCAATCAAACTCCCTAACAACGTTCATTCCCTTCCACCAACCTCACCCACCACTACTTTTATAGCCTTCTATTCTTCATATGCCCATACAATGTTTATTCCCTTTCCTGACACAATCCCCTCCACCAGGATTTTGATGACCTATCCACCACGACGTTTCTCTTCCATCAGTCTCACTTCACAAACAAACTCCCACCCCCTAATTGACGTCCAGTTTCATTTCACGTACGTTAGTGTTGATCGATACATTAATTAGTAGATGTATCTAAACGTACGGTTATCCGAATTGTAAACAGACATGACCGATCGGAAACAAAGTTGATGTTATGTCCTATGATTACGATGGGAGGATGGATGAGTCTTCTTGTATTGTTTATATATAAAACATACATTATATACAGTTGGATGTATGCCAACAATATATATTGTATAAAACTGTACAGCAATATATTTCTACATATACCAACATTCTACAAATATTCTATTCATACATTAAGCTATTTGGAGCTAAGTAAATTTGTTGTAATAGGTTTAAAAATAAGTGATTTCGTATCACTTAAATTAAAAACTAAATCAAATTAAGAGCCATTTAGTTAAGTTATACTAATATATGGTTATTATTATTTTGTGTTTATGTGTGATAGATTCACTTCATAAGACCATCAAAAGATTTTATTGCTTAAAGAAGTGAACTGAAGTTTCTATGCCTAATTAAATGGAGTTTCATTATGTAAAACTTTCATCCACTTCACCACTTCGTCCACACGACTGGGGTGGTTTTAATAAAATTTCCAAAGCACAGTTCCAAAGTAATAAATCTCATCGACTAATGTTGGACAAACAGTTCATTTTTTCTGCTTCGTTTTAGGAAAACAAATTTGGAACACTTTTATTTTTTTGTATTACCTTATTATGTGTTTATTTCTATTTTTTAAGTTTAATCTATTTTATATATGTAGTTTTAATTTATTTATTATTTTTAATGTTGTTTTTAAATACTTTGTACTTTTGAATATAGGTTTGATATACTTTATACATCCTTAAAAAATAAGCGGCTCTCTGGCAATGAATAGATTTTTCTGTACTAAAAATTTTCGTAATCTAGCTTTTTTAAGGAAAAAATCATTATCCAAATTTGGAAACCCTACCCAGATCTTTTATTATCTTCAGGATCTGTTGAGTGAAAATATTTCAATTAATATTATTACTGATTTTTTTTCAATTTGTCAACTCCAATTTTAAAACATAAAAGCTTATTTGTACAAAGCGAGCATTGCTAAGAAAAAACAACCAAATAATTTTAATTGGTCACAGCAAGAGCTTGCCACTGCGACTATTTTGCAATTTTGTGTTTTTTGTTTCTTTCGAGCCCTTTTACTAGGTTTCAATGTTCATAATATAACAGTCTATAAGCATAATATTACATTGTATACAATTCTTTTAATATTTATTTTGGTTTTGTGCTGTCACTTAGCTGTTGTATTATATAGTATGGCGCATACATACTGGTTTTGTGCTGTCACTTAGCTGTTGTAGTATATTGTACGGCACATACATACTGGTTTTGTGCTGTCACTTAGCTGTTGTAGTAGATTGTATCGCGCATACATACTGGTTTTGTGCTGTCACTTAGCTGTTGTATTATATAGTATGGCGCATACATACTGGTTTTGTGCTGTCACTTAGCTCTCGTAGTATGGCGCATACATACTGGTTTTGTGCTGTCACTTAGCTGTTGTAGTATATTGTACGGCACATAAATACTGGTTTTGTGCTGTCACTTAGCTCTCGTAGTATGGCGCATACATACTGGTTTTGTGCTGTCACTTAGCTGTTGTAGTATATTGTACGGCACATACATACTTGGGAAAGTTAATGATTTTTTTTAACTGAACAAAGTTAAAGTTAATACTCTAAAAACGTAACTAATTGAAGTTAAAAGTTAGAATAAATTTAAACTAACTGATTAAAGTTAAAGTATTAGAAAATTAACTGAAATTGAAAGTTAAAATATACTTTTTTTTTTTGAAAGTTAATATATACCAAAAAGTTAATTGGTACAGTAAAATATACATAAACAAATACTCAACCTGTATTATCTTTTATTATTTATAATATCTTAGATAAATAGGCCTATTTATAGTACATTATCATACAATACTATTAATTAGACTATAGCAATTTCTACAGTAATTTTTGTTATAATTATAACTGTCCGAAATCTTACAAATTAAATATTTAATTTAATTTCTAAAATTATTAACAAAAATTGACATAAGTCTTTGAAATTAAAGTTTTACATTTTAAGCTATACTTTGAAAAATCAATAACTATCTTATAGGAAATTCACGATAACAAAACTTTTTTTAATTGGCGCAGATAATAAGAAAGGCCAAATAATATCGTGACATGTTGACTCCAGGTGATTTTTATCAGGCTTGCGATGATAAGGAAGGGTCACTGATAAGAAAGTATGGGGATTAGCGGTAAAGAAAAACTGAACAAAATATACTCACTCTATATTAGATGTTTAAGTATTTGCCGTTCTGAGTGCATGTTTTATTCTTACTGAAATAAGTTAATTAAAAATTATGAAAACTATATAAATCATTAAAAAAATACAAAACTAATTACCATTGATAATATTATTAATATTAAAGATAGTATTATCATTATCTTTTCTTTTCGACGGTGCCGATAGCAAAATAATGAAAACAGAACGAAATATAGCAATTGTTACTTGAAATATGTTCTGCAATCTTGAAGATAGTTTATTCTGTTGCGTGGTATCATATACTGGATTGAATTTACCTAGTAAGCCTAATTTAAAATAAAGTAAACGCTTGAGGAAATTTTGGATTGACTAACCATTTAAATGGTTTTTCCCGACTTCTTTTTAACAGGACAATTTGGATTTTATGTAATGATCAATTAATCAAGTATTGACAGCATTAACGTCAAAATGCAACTGATTTTCCTAATTAATTATACAGATAGATGGGTAAATCTGCATTAACGTCAAAATGCAACTGATTTTCCTTATTAATTATACAGATAGATGGGTAAACAGGTAAAATTACAGTATTAGAGTTTATGAAAGATAAACAAGCTTAGGCCCAACACGTTGATTTAAAACAAGATAACTAAATGACTATTTCAACTTTATCCCTAAACATAAACTAGTCAAGTGAAATGATCACGCCAGGGACACAAGTCAATCCCACAACAATGGTATACTCGTTTGGTCCGCTTTTTTAATTTATAAGGCAGTAAAATGTGAGTAAATGGGGGTTGCGTCTTCAAAACAGTGACCTTGCTTGTCGGTGACAATTGGGGATGAGGAAAACAATCAGTCTTTGACCTGAGTTTTAGATACTTTCTCCCCAGGCCACATTCCTCGGACCAAATGGCACCTTTTATCACATTGAAAAACTAACTGAGTTACTTTAACAGTTAGCCAAATTTTCAACTAGTTAAAGTTAGAAGTTAAACATTACCAAAACTAACGAATAAGTTAAAAAGTTAATAGAAAAAGTAACGATTAAATGTAATCGTTAATTATTTTTAATCGTTAATCCCAAGTATGGGCACATACATACTGGTTTTGTGCTGTCACTTAGCTGTTGTAGTAGATTGTATCGCGCATACATACTGGTTTTGTGCTGTCACTTAGCTGTTGTAGTACAGTATATTGTATCGCGCATACATACTAGTTTTGTGCTGTCACTTAGCTGTTGTAGTAGATTGTATCGCGCATACATACTGGTTTTGTGCTGTCACTTAGCTGTTGTAGTACTGTATATTGTATCGCGCATACATACTGGTTTTGTGCTGTCACTTAGCTGTTGTAGTACTGTATATTGTATCGCGCATACATACTAGTTTTGTGCTGTCACTTAGCTGTTGTAGTACTGTATATTGTATCGCGCATACATACTGGTTTTGTGCTGTCACTTAGCTGTTGTAGTACAGTATATTGTATCGCACATACATACTGGTTTTGTGCTGTCACTTAGCTGTTGTAGTACAGTATATTGTATCGCGCATACATACTGGTTTTGTGCTGTCACTTAGCTGTTGTAGTACAGTATATTGTATCGCGCATACATACTGGTTTTGTGCTGTCACTTAGCTGTTGTAGTACTGTATATTGTATCGCGCATACATACTAGTTTTGTGCTGTCACTTAGCTGTTGTAGTACTGTATATTGTATCGCGCATACATACTGGTTTTGTGCTGTCACTTAGCTGTTGTAGTACAGTATATTGTATCGCGCATACATACTGGTTTTGTGCTGTCACTTAGCTGTTGTAGTACTGTATATTGTATCGCGCATACATACTGGTTTTGTGCTGTCACTTAGCTGTTGTAGTACTGTATATTGTATCGCGCATACATACTGGTTTTGTGCTGTCACTTAGCTGTTGTAGTACTGTATATTGTATCACGCATACATACTGGTTTTGTGCTGTCACTTAGCTGTTGTAGTACTGTATATTGTATCGCGCATACATACTGGTTTTGTGCTGTCACTTAGCTGTTGTAGTACTGTATATTGTATCGCGCATACATACTGGTTTTGTGCTGTCACTTAGCTGTTGTAGTACTGTATATTGTATCGCGCATACATACTGGTTTTGTGCTGTCACTTAGCTGTTGTAGTACTGTATATTGTATCGCGCATACATACTGGTTTTGCTGCATACTTACTTTACTTAAAAACTAGTACTTTCTACCTAGCATATGCTAGGTCTAATCGGTGTGAATAAAGATTTGAAGGAAATACTAGGTCAGTCTGGGAAAATCCAAGCACTTACTTGGGGTAGTAAATTACCTAGCATATGCTAGGCTTTAGAAGCCAAGTGACCAAAAAACCAAAGACAGCTACAGGTGCAGACTGTCTAATAAATAAATTTACAAACAATGAAAAAAAACTGTTTCGAGTTATGAAACAGATGAAACGAAAGATCTGTCCACATCGCAATTACAAATGATTGTATTGTTGCAACAATTTAAGCGTAATAAAATTAAACTGGAGAGGCAATCAGTTGGAAAACATTATAAAGGTAAGAGTTAAAAAGTCAACTCAAACTGATCTTAATATTGATGAATATCATACTTTTATGGTGGTATAATAGCTTACCTTTAAGATAATAATAAGCTTTAAATGATAAGCTATATTCTCCATCGTATATATAGAACTGTAAACAAACTTGTAATTTCCGAATTGAAAAAACAAAAAATAAAAATAAATAAATGTGTATAATTAAAAAAAATACATACAATCACACAACGTAATTTTTTTATAAAATAGCGTACATATACACCCTTCAGTAATTAAAATTGTACAAATACGTTCAATTGGTTTATATATGTTAATACAATTTGAAACCTCAGTTGAAATAGAACAAAATTTGTTCATTGGTTATTAAAAAATGCCATGATTTAGCACGTTTGTCTTAGCCCCTTAATTTTGTTTCGGGATTTTCATAACAAACCACCGGATATTCATTGTCGTCTTCATCTGGGACAATATCCAGCTCCCCATAATCAAAGTCATCCTTCAGATGCTTGGCTATGTTGTGTAGCACAGCGCAACTAACGACCACTTGTGGAATGTTTTTTAACTATTATACAATTACCCAGAATTGTATAATAGTTCTGTTCTGTTGTATAATAGGTGTTAAAAAATCTCCTTTTTAACACCTTTCTATTCATAACCCTTTCTCTTGCATGGGTCAGATGTACTGCCTTTATTGATGAGTTTGCGGAGGTTTAAATAGTGTTATCAACCACGGCGATAACCCGTATCCTAAAAGATGAATCACCTAAAAGACACACTGTTCCATCATATTGCGACACGACGTCCCTGACATTCCTCCACACTCTTCTGTCATGGACACTGCCTGGCCACTCAGGACTGACACTTGTAAACTGTTCCAATGCGTCACATGTTGCCTGGACATTAATACTAGGATACTCTTTTCTGCAAGTGTATTCATCACCTTACAGCCCGGGTTTTTTATCTCGACTTGTGTACAGTCTAGGGCTCCGATTACAGTTGACAAAACAATTTAGCCTCGTTCATTTCTGCAACTGTAGCTGGAAAACTGATACAATTATGTGATTTTTCAACAATTCGACTCATTACGTAGCCTGTAGTTTTGTTAGCAGTAGTACAATGAACGCCCACATCTTGCTCCACACCGGACTGTAAGCCAGGATCACCCGTAAACCGCAGAAATATTTCTATTTGCTGCCTTATAGAAATGGCACCGCCACGAGTATCACTTTCTTCCAGAAACTCTGCGGCAAGGAAATCAACACTCTGACTGTCAAACCTTAACATTTCTTTACAAGTACGTTACGAACTGAATAAATTTTACGTTGATGAATGGGCATAAACTCAGCCATGATCAACAACCAACTGTACACTGCACACGATAGGTAGTAAAGATATATGTAAGATAAACGTCTAGCATGTTAGATATATGTAAGATAAACGATGTAAACGTCTAGCATGCTCTAGACCACGCTTAAAAATATGCTAGAGAACAATATACTAAAAAAACTTTATTTACACCGATTTTTAAGTATTTACTAGCCGTCCAGGAAAATTCTAGCGATAACTACCCCTAGCAAATGCTAGCTGCTTTAATCACACAAAACCTAGCATT
Organism: Stictocephala bisonia; assembly: GCA_035578905.1. Taxonomy (NCBI): domain Eukaryota; kingdom Metazoa; phylum Arthropoda; class Insecta; order Hemiptera; family Membracidae; genus Stictocephala; species Stictocephala bisonia. Next base: position 39,214 of record JAQJVL010004319.1, on the reverse strand, counting down.
TACTTAAGAAATCCCTAGTATTTGCTAATGCTAGTTTTTATTCACTTCACTTCTTGTATTGATCTTGTGCTTATTAATTTTTCTGTACAATTATTTACATTAATGTATGATGCTTTTCTGTTTTACCTATAAAGAGGTTTTTGTTCGTATCCATTCCAGTTACATATGTATAATTATTGATATTTAAGTTTTCCTATAAAATGTATTTATGATGCGTCTATTCTTTAAGTTTGTATGTATTGCTATTTAGCAAATTATTGTCGTTTCATCTCAGCCTCCGTAGAAGTATTTTTTTCCAGTCAACATGTTGGAAACCTGTATCTTCCTCTTTTCCCCTCCAAGAGGAAAGGCATTTACACCCATAATTTGTAATGCACCCTTAACTATTCTAAAATGAACTATTTTGTCTTTATGGTTTAATATTATTATACTAAACCATTGATATAATTGTAGTAGGTTAGTTTATGTAAATTGTACTCAAATTACAATTTATGCTTTAACGTAAATTAATAAATACTTAAAAACTCTTTAATATTTAGAATCACTTATTTTAAAGAAGATAAAAATGTAAATTTATTACCTCATTTGTAGATGAACAGAACCTTTTCCACAAAGTAGTCGTCTAACAAAGGCTTTTCAGTTTGGTCAAATAGCTCATCGTATAAACCATCTAAAGGTCGTTTACCCTGAAATATATTACAGTTTATTACTTCCACAGAGTAATAGGTAATAATGTGTATCAGTGCACAGAGCACTTTGCAATGACTGGCGACTGAAATTGGTATTAGCCTATAAATATTCATTCTCACTGAAACTAATTTTTACTTTACATGTGTTTGAATAGAGATTATTAACAGCAGCAAATAACTCGACACAAACGACTCAGTCAAACGATAGTAGTTATAACTACAACTTACTCCATAATGTTGCAAGTACGAATTAAAAGGTAAACAATTGATATTTATTCCCACGAGCTTCTTCAACACAGTAACAAGTTATTTATAAACTTGTAAATCGACCTATTGCAATATGAACTTAGGTAATTAGCAGAATTAGTAATAGAAAGAATGTGTTTAGCACATTTTATTTTTAATAACCGTCACACCAATTTGATGTCTGCATGTTTGTATACAACAGAAAATGAAGAAAAATAAAATAGGATTGTAACAAAAATAAGTGAACCAAGACAACACAAAAGATCTCAAGATGTGTAAACAGCTGGAACAATTAAGATTAGGTAAATCCTTCATGAAAGGACTCAAGAGCCATTCTTAAAGTTGTTTAGAGAACAAAGTAAATTAAAGTTTTAATTCCTCTTATGTTATTGTGTATGAATCATCATCATAAACGAAGTTTCAACCATAAATATTGCTTTTAAATTTGAAAAAGACATTCTTACACTGTCTATTTTATCTAAAATGTTCTTGACTTCCTGAAATAGTACTTAAATCCTGTACCATACAAGTCCTCGATGTGAAGGGAGGTACGCAGAGTTTCTTTAATATTTTCTTAAGTCCATTGACTAATTATGATGATGTTTTAGGCATATATTTGAAATACTGTATGCGTTGTATTGAAAACAAAAATTCATTTACTAAGATTTACTTTAAGAATTCTAATTTTTACTCGATCTGTAGGACTATCCCTAAAATGTAGTAAAATAGTTCATTGTACACTCTGTTAACACGTTACGAAAATATTCTTAAATCTTGAAAATTAATAAATTTGTATAAAAACTTCAATTGTTGATAAATATGTATAAGAACTTAATCTTATTTTTAAATATTTCGTAGGAAATGGTTGTGGAAATCTTTTTTCTGTTAATGAAGCATATAGTAATAAACTGGGTGATATTTAATTTACTTTGTAATTTATTAAAGAGAAATATAATGTGTTGAGGAATAGTGCTATTGAAGCATTTTCAGCATATGTTTATGTGAACTTTTTTTCTTATTTTTATCTATAGAATGAGTTCCCAAGAGATTGCCGTATAGTTTAGAATCACCCAGTATATATATTTTCATTTAGAATTAATGAAAATAATTTATATTAAAGTGAGCCATCTTAAAAATACACATACATTTCAACCTACAATCTCGAAATAATGGGAGAGTTCTTATTTATTAATGTATTAATGTGTTATAACTCGATGTATGAAGTTCTCACACCTTGATACACCAATGAAATAATTTTACAGTACCACTGGGGCCAGCGGAGCAATATATATGTAATTAAATCTTAGTATTAATTTGATGTAAAGAAATTAAATTAAGAACTTTCAAGTTGAAATAAAGATAAATAAAAGTAGGAACTTTGCTGGTATTAGCGGTGGTTCATATTGTGGCTGCATCCCTCCGAGTGGATGGCAAACTCCGCCAGAGGTTATTGCGAAACTTCTGAGCATCCTACAAATGATATTTATGATAAATTGGTGAGCTACTTCCTTCTCGGATCCGTTCTTGATAATTGTTTATAACATAACAATCAATTACCAAAACTCATGGAGTTTCGTCTTAATTAAAACATGTTCTTTTTATTTATCTTCAAGGTTAACACATTAAATAAAACCAATTTTCCTATATACGAAACCCAGTTTGATTAGCATAGTACACATTAGACAATCATAATATTTAAAAACACAACTTAAAAAACCCATAGGTAGTAAATCACAATCGATACCAAACAAACACATATACCCAAACAATGAAAATATAACAGTAAACAGAAAACAATTATTAGATTAAAATTTATATTCAAATATAAAACAATAATAAATTAAAATTTAAATAGAATTAACAAAAAATTCAACATTATACTAAAGAATTCATACAATTACAAGTCATGTTACCCAAGTAAAACCTAATAATGAACATCAAGTATACTATACCATCTAAATAGGAAAACAATTACTTTGACTAAACTTGGAAATGAGTTAAAAAGAGAAGTAAGGGAGCATTAATAAAGCAAAACAAGTAAAAAAGAACATATTACTAGATTAACTGGGCATATTGCTGTAGTGAGGAGCTAGTTTAGTACACAAAGAAAAAAATTGGAAAAGAAAGAACGTGAATTAAGCTACATATATTAATAGAGAAAATATTTCATGATTCAGTAAAGTAGTACATTGAATCTACATATCTGTTTTCAAGTATTCAACTATTGATTGCTAGTTAAGTATTCTTACACAGAAATCCATTTTTAATATTATCTAGATTATATTATTTACTATAAATACTGTTAAGTAAACGTCACACAACACAAATATATTACAAAATAAGCACAAAATGCACAAATATATTCAATACAAGTACAAAATGCACAAATATTATGGTGATCGATTTCGGTGAACCACGCTCACCTTCCTCAGACCAGAGGGATTCACAAAAGAATAATATTATAAATATATATTAATATTTAAATTAAGATATTTTATATTTACTTAAAAAGATTTTTTAAGTGATAATTAATTTTTCCAAAAATTATATGTATTTGTCCATATCGTAGTTATTTATTTGTTTTTATATTTTTAATTTAATAAGATGTACTTAAAATGCTCATAAACAGTAAATAATAAATAAAAAACACAAATTAATTTAGTGATGTGAAGCTCACTTAAAACAGTTTCATATATTATACTATCACAAAATATTATATACCGTAATAAATTAACATACAACTACTTTTTTTTTACAATCTTTAAAAATACTGTACATGTACATAATTATAAATCCCTGAAGTATCGCATGAATAGTCAAGTTGATTTGGCCAAAAGGTTTCCTGCTTTATGTGGGACGCTGCTATACAAAACTGTATACACTAAATATACAAAAACTAATGAGGATTTGTATGTTGAGTTTGACTAGCTGTTGTATTGACTGTCACACAAATAAACGTTTCTTTTACCAGTCAGGACACGAACATTGCTAATTATGTATGTACATGGACTTAAGTTAACCAACCAATTTTTAAATAAATTGTGGAAAATGGCTGTCTCACTGATCTATCGCATCTTGTATTTGGATTTTGTGAGTTCGGAATAACTTTTAAACCTGCTTTAAATTGATAAGCATATTCCGTAAGGAAATATTAAAAATTGGTTATTAAGCTCTAAATATGTGTTCTAAAACTGTCAAAATGTTCGTCATAATCCGTTCATTATTTTAATAAATAAATAAAACAATACAAAATAATTAAAATAAATAAATCCATATGTTCTTGAGCAGGCTAAACATGCTTTTGTAATCAAGAACGATGTGGTCAGGAACATCTGATGATATGGATTTTCCCCTCTTGCTCGTCTCCCCACTACTACTTCCCCTCCACGGTGTACTCTTGTCGAGACTTTTCATTAAGGGCCACCCTAAGGCTTGGAGATGTCCGGCGACCTGTTTTTATAAAGGCGTCTTCTTTATTTACAGCCTACATTGAAACCAGTGTACATTCAAACGATAAAATATTTATTTTATTTAAATTCCATAGTTTGCTCATTGTACACAAGTACTGTGCTTAGTTGCATTCCTAGGACCGTGCAGGTAGGGAAATGTTGAGACTAACCATTGAGCTGCTATGTTAGAGGCTAGCAGTTTTATATTCAAGAGCCACTCGGTTTGAACTTTATCGAGGTCAGAAAACTAAGAAATTTATTAGCTGACTTTAGCTTACTTTTAATTTTTCACGAGGTAAATGATGATAATGTATAAAGCGCCTATGATTCGCGGGTTATAAATTCACTGGTGATTTAATTATTACACACTTGCACTGTCAAATTGATTATAGTTTTGGCTTTAAGATGAAGTACGAGATGAGATCGCTCAATTCACATTATCAAACGATAACCACTGCCTCCTGACCCATACTTGACATTTCCTAGCTTTACCTCCTGAACCTACTACAAGCAGCTTGACACAATGTCAAATGCCTACTATCTTGTTATTAACGATAGTAGACGTTTAATTTTAAAAAATTACATAGTTTTAATTAAAAATATGTAATTTCCTAACCAGTAGTACGTGACAGAATTCCTGATTGAATGGAGATTCTTCAAACCACGAAAAAAAATAAAGGTAAATGTTCTATCGAAGTGGGACATTTTTTCATATAAGGAGGGAAATTTAATTTTTAAACTGGCAACACTACTCCAGCAGAACAGAATGCGATTAATAGACTATACATATCCATTAATAGTCGATCTAGTACGGGATAACCTGACGCCGATACTTCTTCTTGAGACAACTATGTTGATACAAACTGTAGGATCACATCTAACATAATGGATGTCATGTTATGGAGAGAGGTTGTCATACAACTGACAGACGGATAGCTGGATTTAATCGCCTGATGACGGGATAATCTGATGTCGATACTTCTTCTTCAGATAACTAAGCTGATACACAATGTAGGATCACATCTAATACAATGAATGGTATATTATAGAGAGAGGTTGTCATATAACTGACAGACGGACAGCTGGATTTAATCGCCCGAGGACGGGATAATCTGAGACCGAAACTTCTTCAGATAACTATGTGGATACAAAATGTAGGATCACATCTAACACAATGGATCGCATGTTATGGAGAGAGGTTGTCATCATACAACTGACAGACGGACAGCTGGATTTAATCGCCCGAGGACGGCATAATCTGAGACCGAAACTTCTTCAGATAACTATGTGGATACAAAATGTAGGATCACATCTAACACAATGGATCGCATGTTATGGAGAGAGGTTGTCATCATACAACTGACAGACGGACAGCTGGATTTAATCGCCCGAGGACGGGATAATCTGAGACCGAAACTTCTTCAGATAACTATGTGGATACAAAATGTAGGATCACATCTAACACAATGGATCGCATGTTATGGAGAGAGGTTGTCATCATACAACTGACAGACGGACAGCTGGATTTAATCGCCCGAGGACGGCATAATCTGAGACCGAAACTTCTTCAGATAACTATGTGGATACAAAATGTAGGATCACATCTAACACAATGGATCGCATGTTATGGAGAGAGGTTGTCATCATACAACTGACAGACGGACAGCTGGATTTAATCGCCCGAGGACGGCATAATCTGAGACCGAAACTTCTTCAGATAACTATGTGGATACAAAATGTAGGATCACATCTAACACAATGGATCGCATGTTATGGAGAGAGGTTGTCATCATACAACTGACAGACGGACAGCTGGATTTAATCGCCCGAGGACGGGATAATCTGAGACCGAAACTTCTTCAGATAACTATGTGGATACAAAATGTAGGATAACATCTAACACAATGGATCGCATGTTATGGAGAGAGGTTGTCATCATACAACTGACAGACGGACAGCTGGATTTAATCGCCCGAGGACGGGATAATCTGACGCCGATACTTCTTCCGATAACATTTGTAACACTCCATACTAATTTTGTCCTATTTACATATTCTCTCTCAGTAGTGAGTTTAGTTATATAACTGGATCGTCTGAAACCTATCTTTAATTGTTTTGCTAAACCTTCGATTTGCTCATTTTCCACCCGTCCTCCCATAGTGGTATTGACGCACCCGCCCTCCCATACACGTACGGTGGTATTGACCCACCCGCCCACCCATACACGTACAGTGGTATTGACCCGCCCGCCCATACAAATACAGTGGTATTGTAAACTTGAACTGAACACCTCGAATAGTATTTCCAATTAAACATGAAAAATATACATGTACTTTAGAAAATATGGGTTTGAGAGTGAAAATATTTTAAATAAATTAGGTTACTAAATAATATTCTTTATAATAAGATACATAATTACATACTAAATGTATCTCAATAATCAGTTATATAAATACTAATATATTATACTTTTATTTAACAATGAAATAGGGTATGTTGTTCCAAAATAATAGAATACTACAAGTTGATTTAAATATAATATTTTTGTCATAAAATATTGTTGCTTGGTGGTAATATCCGTTTACCCTGTTACCTACACAACTACAGGTAAACACAAACCATCTTAAAGTGTAGAAGCTTTTATACAGTGATCAAATAAATGAAGCAGTTTTGTTTCTGTCTAAACTTACTATATTCAAACGGCTTTTATCATGACTGTGAGCCGGCATGGCGGCTCAGTGACTTCGGACTGCGGTGTCTAAGGTTCGAATCCCCACTGAGCCAACGGTCGGTACTTCACTCGTTGAATAAAGTTGACGCACAGGCCTTGTAGGCCTATGTCAATTGGTGAGAGAAATTTTTTTAACAAAAAGAATAGAAAAAGACTGGGCATTTAGATCTCCAGAGGTGTATTCTTAATTCCTGGAAAATACTAGCTGTTACAACTGACAACGGAAAAATTTGGTAGATACGAGTTATTCCGCAATATTATGGCAAATAACAATAACTATTAACAATGTCATCAATTAAAAAAAATGTTTCCATTGATAAGAAATTGTTTTATTTTTACAAAGTGAAATTCACAAACATTTCCTTAAACTGAGATAGTTTAAGTATATTCTATTAGTTTTAAATCGATGTAGATAATGAAACAATCCAAAAAAAGAACAGTTTATTCATGGAGTCTTAAGATTACAAAGTAATCATTTTCAAACACTTACATAAACTAATACAATATTAAGAGTTCCAAAAAATAAAAAATGAAACATATGTTTTACATAAATGAAAATAAACACTAATATGGCTAAATTATATGTTATAATATTTAAGAAAAGGATGATGTTGTATTATTGGTTGATCGTCATTAATTATTTTTTTCTATTAATATTATAATGAAAAATAGAAATACGTATAATATTAATACATCAGTAACCATAAGTATAAATATTTTATTTCTAATACGTATGGATACTGAAAACGTTGACCCTCTTTCATTATTTCAAAGGATGAAAAACTATGAACTTTATTAGCCTGTTTTAAAACTGTAGCCATGTTTAGCAATTGCTGATTTTTCTATCCGCTCCTTTCAACATTTCCTTGACGTTTTATATAGGATTTTAAATTTTATTCTTGTTTGGCCAATACAAGGTCACGGCAACTATAGTTAATGTTTAAATTCCTGATTTGTCTTGATTTCGGATTTTCTATTATGTTTTTATTTTTATATTTGGGTTCGAAGCTAATTTGAAATTTGTAAGTCTTTAAAATATTTTATATACTTGATTTGATTAAAAAATAAATGTTAATTGTTTCCAGTCATAAATTTTCTTTTCTTCATAGCGTTTTCTTTAAAGTTAAATCTTTTTGTTATATTGATTTTTAACTAAAGTTCAACAATTTCCGTTGTGTATCCATTCATATTTGCTGTTTTTTTTTTTATTTTGTCAACATATTTAAGGTTGTACCTCTATTACTTATACCATTATCACTGTATGTGTATGAGTGGGTGGGAAGGACGTCCATAACATGTTTCTCGTTCAGCTTTACGTGTTAAAATAGTTTAGTTAATTTATTTATTTGTGTTACTTTTTAGTTAGTAGTGTCCGTCTTCCCAACTCATTTACTATTACGAATATGTTGTTATTTTTGTCTGTTGAATATAATCTGGTTTATGCTGCATCAATGTTATTGGTAAACCTGTTTTGTATCAGTCTGACTATTTATAAGTATGTGTGTTAATGAATTGAAGGCAACTATTTCCCGATCCAGAGGATGAAAGGAATCAAATGTATAAATCGGTTTTTTTGAGTTGGATTTCTATAAAATACAACATTTTATTTTTCCTGCATCCTTGTTTATGAATTAAAAGAGCAAGGAATGGAGAGAATAATTATTTTTAACGTGAATTTAACTGTCGTATGAATTGAGTTTGGATTTATAGAGAAAATCTTGAAGGTTTTCTTTTCTTTGAATAATGCAAAAACATCATCTTCGTACTTGTATAATCAAATTCTTAGAATATCTTTCATTGATGTTTTGCTTCAGTTTCAAAATTTCCTTAGAAATATATTTGAAATAAAACAAGTTTATTGCACATCCTCCTTCATACAACTGTTATAATACATAAAAAAATTGTAAGTATAACAGAAGAATTGGAAAAAAAACTTTCCCAACAACTTTCTTGCTGATAAAATGTACCTGGGCTAGACAGATTCGGACGGGGCTTTGAGGAATATTTTATGTCTTCATTTTCAAACTAGTAATTTAGAGATTACTTATTTATTTGATTACAAGCTTACTGGATTTTTAAATATCCTAGTTTGAAAATTTAAAAAAACAACAGTATATTTTCTTAAAAACCACAATATTTTTTAATATGTCGAGACAATGCACAATTGAATCTCAAGTAGTGTAATGATGCTGAACGAAGGTGTAAAAGAAACACAGCGAACGTTAGTTCCGGTCCTATGAGTGGTGATAATGCGTTAGACGTAGGGCTTGTCAGTCCTTCCTCGGCCACTGACCTTTTTTCAACCTTTTTTTGCTATGGATGAGCAAGTTTAGTATTTGCTACTTTTCTTTAAACGTATGTGTAATATAATGTGACATCCAGAGTGGCCTCCATCCTGGGAACCGGTGATGCGGAAGTAATGGATGGGTCGCTGACCACCTGCCCTGCTTGTTTACAACCTTTGGGGCACAATGGCTTACGCATGAACGCCCCTACCTCATCAATGGACTTTCTAGACTGGTCTCGGTTGACGAGCTAGCTCTGTCACGGAACTTCGGGCGCAGAGGAATTCAAGAAGCTTCTAGAAAGAGACCTGCAGGTGATATATACGGCTCGGATACCAGCGTGAGTCAGTGAGTGAGTCTAGAGCCTACAGCCCGGGTGTTTGCGGCGACAGTGAGCGAGTTCTACAGTGCGAGTGAAGTGTCCGTGTATAGTGAAGTGGTCTACGGAGAAGTTACCAGTGAGTGGTTCGTTGTGGGGATCAACGAAGGAGCAGTGCGGTACTTGTGGACGACTTCTGAGGGGACACTGAAGAAACTGTGAGTGAACTGTTAGCATTGGACTGTAGGTAGTAGGGAATCTAGTAAAGTCACTTCGTAGTCAGTAATTGTAAATAATAGTAGGAAATCTAGTAGTCACTTTATAGTCAGTAATTGTAAATAATAGTAGAGAATCTAGGAAAGCCACTTTATAGAGCTAGGAATTGTAATTAAAAGAAGGGAATTTAGTAAAGTCACTTTGCAATTAGTAGTTGTAATTGATTGCCATTTATTGATGCCATCTAAGATTGTAAATATAAATTAGTTTAACTGTAACAGTACGCCTAATAGTAAATTGTACTTTTCACAATAGTTTAAAGTTAAGGAAATAACCCATTTAATTGTATTAAGTTAATTTTAAAGATTCAATAAATTTAGTAATTGTTTAGTATATCGTGTTGCTTATTTGTAAAACCCACATAGTGATTAATTATTTATAAATTAGGACATAAAAACGTCACACTGGTGTCAGAAGTGGGATAGATTTGTTGAGCAACACGTTTAATATTTTTATTTATTGATAGTTATTGTAAAGCTGATTATTGAATTCATTTACTGTAATTCTATATTGTTCAGACGTAGTTTTGCAAAAGAACGATGGCATCTAGAGGAGTTAAGTTAGTAGACTTAAAAGTGGCTGATTTAAAGCGGGAGTTAGAAGTAAGGGACATAGATCATACTGGAACCTACTTAGTCAGTTTTAGTAAGTAGCCTTAAGCAGGCAATGCTAGAAGCAGGAGATGATCCAGAAACATTCCTTTTTGAAACTGAAGCTAGTTCACTTAAGTCTATGATTACCAGAAATGCAGAGAAATTACAAAGTGACTTAGCAGAGAAATTACATAGTGACTTAAAAGAAGTGAAAGATGACTTAACCGAAAAACTAAATAGTAATTGTAAAACCTTGAAGGAAGAGTTAGCTACAGAATTTAATTATAAAATTTGCAAAGTTGAAGACAAATTTAAAAAACAATTACATGACTGTTCGAATCAATTAGGTGCTAGGATTAGGGTTTTATAAGAAATGGTTCAGGGGAGGAAGGAGTCAATGACCTGCAACGAACCACCTGGGGTCTCAGGAAGTGGACAGCAACCGCCCAGCCTGGAACCTCGGCCCAGTGTGTGTCCACCCGTAAATAACGCGAGTTTGCCAACCTTCGACGGAAATATGTCCTGGGAAGATTTTATTACTTTGTTTGAGACTGCCGCTGCTTACAATTGGCCATCATCAGCGAAGGCGTCCATGTGCCTTTCACTTCGTGGAGAAGCTCTGAGCGTACTGCAAACCGTTCCACCTGCTGATTTGATTAGACGGTTGGAAATGCGGTTCGGACATAAACACATGGAATTGGTTTACAGATCTCAACTCAGGAGTCGTCACCAGAAGTCCAATGAGAGTCTTCAAGAATTCGAAGCTGACATCGCACGATTAGTGAGGGGCGCTTATCCCACAGTGGATGAAGCTGTCTACGAGAGCCTATCCATTGAAAGGTTCCTCGATGGGCTGCGGGATGCTGAGACGCAGCAGGCTGTAAAGTTGGCCCGGCCTAACACTTTAAACGAGGCCCTGACGCAAGCCTTAGAGTTTGAGGCCGTAAAGCAATCCATCTGGGGCCAGGCACGTCTGCGAGGAGCCTACGCAGAGGAAGAAGAACCTATGAAGATAGAAGACATCGTAAGGAAAGTGCTTGATGCCCTGAGGGACCGGAAGAAGGAGATTCGCTGTTGGGGGTGTGGAGAGTTAGGCCATCCCCGAAGTAAATGCCCGAGTAAAGCCTCTCGGGGGCAGAGGCAGGAAAACTAAAAAGGGTTGATGGGAAGGGGCAAATGTCAACCCAGCAACTTGAGGCCCCATCTAATTGCATCATCGTAGCATCTTTGTCAGGTCAGACCAACAGCCTTTACATAGACGGATTGGTAAACGGGGAGCCCAGAAGCCTTTTGCTGGACACTGGTGCAACGATGACGATATTGAATGAAGATATTTGTCCTTCCTCTATGAAAATAACTCCGACGACCTGGACAGTGAAGACTGCGACTGGGGACTTTGCCAGCGTCCGCGGGGAGACAGTTGCCACCTTCTGCATCGGGGGTGCATGTCTTAAGCATCGCGCTCTTGTAGCTGACATTGAGGAGGACGTCATACTCGGCATGGACATGATGACGAAACTTGGCTTGCAGTTAGACCTCAGGAAAGGAGTGAAGACCATTGGGGGAGAGGAAGTTGCTCTTCAGCGTAGGAAGAATTTATCTTCTTGGGTGCGCTTGTTGAAGGACGCCACTCTGCCACCTCTAACTCAGAAGATCGTCAGAGCAGAAATGGACAAGACTATTCCGGAAGGCCAGAACTTAATGTTGGACCCAGTTATAAACGAAGAGGAACTTGGACGTGGGGTACTTATAGCGAAAACACTGTTCAAATATTCTAAGGAAGTTCCAGTCCACATAATGAATTTGAATGACCATCCTGTTGCATTGAAACAAGGTAGGCTCCTAGGTAACTGTTCTCCGGTTTCTTCTGTTTCACGAGCTGATAGGAATATCTCTTCAGACCATAAAAACCTTCCAGAAGACATAGCGGAGTTTGTAAGAGATGCATGCAGGGGAATGGCATTGGATCAAACGAAGCAAGTCGCTAGGCTAATAACAGAGTATCAAGATGTGTTTGAAACTGATACGGGGCCAAAAGGTAGGACAACTGTGGTTCAACATAAAATTGATGTTGGAGACGCTAGACCAATCCGTCAAATACCTAGGAGACTACCCTGGGCGAAGAGAGAAGAGGCAGAGCGAAAAATAAAAGAAATGGAGCAAGATGGAGTGATTGAGCCCTCCAGCAGCCCATGGACTTCGCCGGTAGTACTAGTAAAGAAGAAGGATGGGACTTCCAGGTTCTGCGTGGATTACCGACTACTGAACAATGCTACGAAGAAAGACCGTTATCCCTTGCCCCGGATTGACGACACTCTGGATGCTCTCGGAGGCTGTAAGTTCTTCTCGACCCTGGACTTGAAGAGCGGGTACTGGCAGGGGGAGATAGCTTCGGAGGACAAAGAGAAAACAGCGTTTTCCATAGGGAATGGAAACGGACTTTGGCAGTTCACGGTGATGCCCTTTGGACTCTGCAATGCTCCAGCTACCTTCGAGAGACTCATGGAAAATGTGCTACGGGGACTGACTTGGGAAACTTGTCTAGTATACCTGGACGACATCATAGTCCTAGGGAAGACGTTTAAGGACCATCTTCAGAATCTGGAGAAGGTTTTTAAGAGGCTTCGTTCTTCCAACCTGAAGTTAAACGTAAAAAAATGTAATCTTTTCAAGAATAAGGTTAACTATCTTGGACATGTAGTGTCATCCGAAGGAGTGACTGTGGACCCGGAGAAGATTAGCACCGTGAAGGAGTGGCCTGTCCCACGTAACAAACATGAGGTGAGGAGTTTTCTTGGACTGTGCACCTACTACTGCCGCTTTGTGAAGGGCTATGCTGATATTGCTAAGCCCCTGACCAAGGTCACAGAAGAACAGCGTAAGTTTGAGTGGACTACGGAGGCTAGTGAGGCTTTTGAGACACTTAAAACTTCTCTTTGCAGCGCTCCAATCTTAGGGTTCCCATGGTTTGGAGAGAAGTTCATTGTGGACACGGACGCCAGCGATGTGGGTATAGGGGCAGTTCTCTCCCAAGTTCAGGACGACCATGAAGCTATAATAGCTTACTTCAGCAGAACGCTATCCAAAGCAGAGAGGAATTATTGCGTCACCAGAAGAGAGCTACTTGCAGTCGTGAAGTCATTAGATCATTTTCACAAGTACCTCTATGGACAGCCTTTCCATTTAAGGACCGACCATTCTGCCCTGACTTGGCTAATGAACTTCAAGAACCTGGAGGGACAGACAGCTCGATGGGTGCAGCGTCTTCAAGAATACAACTTCACCTCTGAACACCGACGAGGGAGTAACCATTCCAATACCGACGCCCTATCTCACCGACCTTGCCCAGAGGGTTGTAAGCACTGCTCCAAGGTAGAAGAAAGGAATCCGTCCGTGGAAGTGCGTTGTGTCTCTTTGGAGCCAGCTAGTGGATGGGAGCCGAAGGAACTCCGTAAAGAACAGCTTGAGGATAGTGAAGTTGGACCACTGCTGCGGGAGAAGGAATCGGGGGCTCGTCCTAGCTGGAAGGACATTGCAGCTAGGAACCATGTGTATAAGAGCTACTGGGCACAGTGGGACTCAATGAAGGTTAAGAACGGAGTGCTTATAAGAATCTGGGAGGCCCCTAATGGTAGGAAGCAGATTGAACAGATTGTGCTCCCCAGAAGTAAAAGAAAGGAAGTGCTGGAGGAGATCCACAATGGAGCATCTGGCGGGCACTTAGGTGTCAACAGAACGGTGGTCAAGCTACGTCAGCGGTTCTACTGGTTGAACTTGAGGGCTGATGTAGAGAAGTGGTGCCGCTAATGTGATGTCTGTACTGGAAGCCGAGGGCCACAAACAAGAAGTCGAGGCAGAATGCAACAGTACAACGTTGGGGCACCCTTCGAGAGGATCGCCATCGACATCGCCGGTCCATTTCCCATGTCAGATGCAGGAAATAAATATCTCCTGGTAGCCATAGACTAATTCACGAAATGGCCAGAAGTATACGCCATACCAAATCAAGAAGCCGCAACAGTGGCTGGGTGCTTGGTGAACGAATTCATCTGTCGGTATGGAGTGCCAAGTGAGCTGCACAGCGACCAAGGGACGAACTTCGGATCCTTGTTGATGAAGGAGGTGCTTCAGCGTCTCGGAGTGCACAAGACACGGACAACTGCGCTTCATCCGCAATCTGATGGGATGGTCGAGAGATACATAAAGACACTCGTTGGACACCTCAGGAAAGTTGTGTCCACCAATCAGCGGGATTGGGATCGGAAGGTGCCCATTTTTCTACTGGCGTACAGATCTTCGGTCCACAATAGCACGGGTTTCACCCCAGCGAGGATGATCTTCGGAAGGGAGCTGCGGCTGCCTAGTGACCTCATGTTCGGCCTGCCACCTGACGCAAAGCAGCCCGCGACGGATTACGCCTGCGAGCTCGTCGGCCACCTACACGACTCTCACGAGTTCGCTCGTCAGCACCTAAAAATGGCCAGTGACAAAATGAAAGCTCGCTACGACCGGCAAGCCAATTCGGCTGGATTCCAGGTGAACGACCTGGTGTGGCTCTACAGTCCCCTCCGTCACGGAACTTCGGGCGCAGGGGAATTCAAGAAGCTTCTAGAAAGAGACCTGCAGGTGATATATACGGCTCGGATACCAGCGTGAGTCAGTGAGTGAGTCTAGAGCCTACAGCCCGGGTGTTTGCGGCGACAGTGAGCGAGTTCTACAGTGCGAGTGAAGTGTCCGTGTATAGTGAAGTGGTCTACGGAGAAGTTACCAGTGAGTGGTTCGTTGTGGGGATCAACGAAGGAGCAGTGCGGTACTTGTGGACGACTTCTGAGGGGACACTGAAGAAACTGTGAGTGAACTGTTAGCATTGGACTGTAGGTAGTAGGGAATCTAGTAAAGTCACTTCGTAGTCAGTAATTGTAAATAATAGTAGGAAATCTAGTAGTCACTTTATAGTCAGTAATTGTAAATAATAGTAGAGAATCTAGGAAAGCCACTTTATAGAGCTAGGAATTGTAATTAAAAGAAGGGAATTTAGTAAAGTCACTTTGCAATTAGTAGTTGTAATTGATTGCCATTTATTGATGCCATCTAAGATTGTAAATATAAATTAGTTTAACTGTAACAGTACGCCTAATAGTAAATTGTACTTTTCACAATAGTTTAAAGTTAAGGAAATAACCCATTTAATTGTATTAAGTTAATTTTAAAGATTCAATAAATTTAGTAATTGTTTAGTATATCGTGTTGCTTATTTGTAAAACCCACATAGCGATTAATTATTTATAAATTAGGACATAAAAACGTGACAATAAAATGATCAACTGGCCTGAATAGGCTTTACTATTTTACAAATATCCAAAATTTGTTTGATTATAATCTAAAAAAAAAAAAAAAAAAAAAAAAGAAAGGAAAATACTGTTTAGTAAGAAGCTAAAATTTGACCACTTGACATAGAGTTTACTTATTTAATTGTGGAAATATTTTTTTAAATAGTACCGGAAGACCATGCTTCGCCCAGTAGAATTTTGCAAATTGAAGAGGTAGCATCCATATCTCCCAGAGGATAGTTTGTTGTAGCTCTTCCTTGTAGGTTATTAATACAATTTTCATTTGGAGGCTTCCGGGTTTACCTGTAGACCCTTTGTGGAACTTGGCTTGCGGTCTTGTTAGGGAGCTCGGCCTACAGCTTCATCAAGATACTCTGCAACAGGCCTCTTTGTGGAACTCGGCCTACGGCCTGCGGCCTCACCAAGGCTAAAGGCCAAGGCTCTTCTGTAGTCCCATCTGTGCCGGCATGTTGCCTCGAGAAGAAGATCAACCTACGGCTTCGCCAGGATTCTGGGAGCAGTGTAGCCCATAAACATAATCTTTTATCAAATCTGTTGGTATATTGGTAACTAAGAGACGAACACTTTTAGTTTTGTACCACATTTAGGTGTATTAATTTAACATTACTCAATGTTGGGTTTTTGAGTATATTATTTATTTGGTAGGGGGCACAGCTCTTAAATGTTATCTCTTCCGAAATGTAATGGAATATTGTGATTTAGGAGATAGTTTCATACCCCCCTAAAATAATAAAATATTTAATAACTCCACAACATATGGATAAGTAAGTAAGTAAAAAAAAAAAAAAAAAAAAAAAAAAAAAAAAAAAACACATGAACAACAATACAATTTGTTTTCAACCACACACACACACACACACACACACACACACACGCGCGCGCGCGCACGCACGCACGCACGCACGCACGCACGCACGCACGCACGCACGCACGCACGCACACACACACACACACACACACACACATTTTGAATTATTCCCACGTATAATAATTCCCACGCGGGACGTCTAAGAGCCTCTGGAGCAGAAATCAGAATTTTCCCGGGGTTGAGACCGGTGCCAATTGATTTCTTGTGGTCGGAAACACCCAAAAAACTAAAATTAAAAATCCTTGTTATCCAAAAAAATTTCGTCCGGACGTGGCTTGTTTTAGATAATAAGAATATCACTCCGCAGCTGTACCGTTAGTCAAATATCACTCCGCAGCTGTACCGTTAGTCAAATATCACTCCGCAGCTGTACCGTTAGTCAAATATCACTCCGCAGCTGTACCGTTAGTCAAATATCACTCCGCAGCTGTACCGTTAGTCAAATATCACTCCGCAGCTGTACCGTTAGTCAAATATCACTCCGCAGCTGTACCATTAGTCAAATATCACTCCGCAACTGAACCGTTAGTCAAATATCACTCCGCAGCTGTA
Organism: Stictocephala bisonia; assembly: GCA_035578905.1. Classification (NCBI taxonomy): domain Eukaryota; kingdom Metazoa; phylum Arthropoda; class Insecta; order Hemiptera; family Membracidae; genus Stictocephala; species Stictocephala bisonia. The sequence continues at coordinate 21,855 of JAQJVL010004319.1, read as the reverse complement.
CCGTTAGTCAAATATCACTCCGCAGCTGTACCGTTAGTCAAATATCACTCCGCAGCTGTACCGTTAGTCAAATATCACTCCGCAGCTGTACCGTTAGTCAAATATCACTCCGCAGCTGTACCGTTAGTCAAATATCACTCCGCAGCTGTACCGTTAGTCAAATATCACTCCACAACTGTACCGTTAGTCAAATATCACTCCGCAGCTGTACCGTTAGTCAAATATCACTCCGCAGCTGTACCGTTAGTCAAATATCACTCCGCAGCTGTACCGTTAGTCAAATATCACTCCGCAGCTGTACCGTTAGTCAAATATCACTCCGCAGCTGTACCGTTAGTCAAATATCACTCCGCAGCTGTACCGTTAGTCAAATATCACTCCGCAGCTGTACCGTTAGTCAAATATCACTCCGCAGCTGTACCGTTAGTCAAATATCACTCCGCAACTGTACCGTTAGTCAAATATCACTCCGCAGCTGTACCGTTAGTCAAATATCACTCCGCAGCTGTACCGTTAGTCAAATATCACTCCGCAGCTGTACCGTTAGTCAAATATCACTCCGCAGCTGTACCGTTAGTCAATTATCCCTCCGCAGCTGTACCGTTAGTCAAATATCACTTCGCAGCTGTACCGTTAGTCAAATATCACTCCGCAGCTGTACCGTTAGTCAAATCCGCAGAAGTCAAACCTAAGCTGGTGGACGAGAGATATGACGAGAGGGATGGATAAATAATATGAAGCTTGAACAGGGATGAAGTTGTCTCTAATGCTGAATAAAGAAGACGTTCGATATGTTTCCACTTTGCATCATACCATTCGGAAACTAGAAATATTAACTTAAACAACTTATCTAAATTCGCAATTATTGTTCGCATTAGCAATTATTGTTTTTAATTAATTTGCAGTACTTGGATAGTTTAAAAGTGTTACTTCAAGTTTAACTTTTTGAAACGTTAAAATCTATGAATATGATGGCATAATTTGTGTGTGCTGTGTACGGAAGTATGCTATTTTATCTATCTGTTCTACAACCCACTTGGTATTCACCTGGTACTTGAACCAGTTTGCACTTAGCACGTTTCAGGATAATTGCATTTTACCTGAAGTGGAGATATTGTGCGATAGTACTTGTTTGTATCAGTCGTATTTCCTTTTTTCATATTTGTGAATGATTGTATTTTCCATCACCGGATTATTTTAGCTTTTCCCAATTTCCAGCATAATTTCAATAAGTTTCACGATAAAGTTTTCCTTGTTTTTCTTCATAACTCTACAGTATTATTATCACGGGGCTTTGACATTTGTTACAATTGAATAACATCCTTAATTTCCAGAACTGCGATGGTGTTGAATATGAATTACTTTGGGTCAGATTGAACTGAAATATGTCTATAAAAAGAGATAGTTCACAATTAAATAGTTAGAAAACTGTGTTGCAAGGATTTCACCATCAGAGTTGACGGATTCCCCATGTACATTAGTAGCATGATGGAGAATATTTCGCTGGGCTACATTTTCTTTGAAATTTGTATAATAATTTCGTGAAGTGTGTTTCATAAAGTTTTCTCAAATGGTTTTCAGTATTTTATTCTCAATTTGTTAACGAATTTTCTTTATAACTTTATAAACTACCTTCCTAACATCTTAAAGTTGTTGAAATGGGGTTGGAATTTTGTTGCATGATTAATTATGCCACGTTTGTGGTCTTAATTGTATGACTATCACATAAAAGTCTGCCCAGCAAACATGTGTCCTGCTGACTAAGGAGTGTTAGGACTAAGTAATTATAATTATATTTTGTGTATAATTATTGACGTTTAGATGAGGTTTAGATCAGGCCAAACTTGAGTTTGTTGAGTTTATTTACATCACAAAGCGATTGATTATTAACATTGGGTTGTAAGTAGACTTTTTAGAATGTTTATAAAAAACCAAATAAATAGATATGTGTATGATCATATCTTTAAAATTCAAAACATAATTTGATTGATATGAAAAAAATTACTTGTACAAAATATACAATTGGATATTTTTAGGGAGAGGGTAACATTCTTGTATCTCATACATGATATATATTATAATAAATGTTTCTCAAATAAGACTTATCAATAAGTTTTTAAGATAACAATTATATAGGAGTGATTCAGTCTGTATCATCCAGATTTAACGAACATGATATTTCCGAACGTTTTGTGGGGATCAATGTCAGCTTTTCAAATACTCGTGGATCAAGAATCAGATATGTCCAATAATGTATCAATCAAGTTGCCAATAATTCGCGATGTGGAGCAAGACTTCTGTGTATTGCTGAATGATTAAAACGTCATATTGGCAATTCAATCATAGATATATATTGGTAACATCGCAGTGAGTGTAGAAAGTAATTTTGATTTGAATAAAAACATCATTACTTTTTGAAATTTTAATTAACAATTCAACATCTCTAACCTCATTTATTTTACTTTTATTAAAACGGTGTAGTTGTTATATTTCTTTTATTTAGCTGATTTTACTTGTAATGTTACACTGGTATTTGTCAAAAACCAATAGTTTATGATATCTAGTAATGCACTTAACTTACATAATATGAATATTCTTAATATTTCTTCGTTCCATATATCATATGAATTAAAATTGCTATTGTAAGTAAGTTGGCACGATTATTAAATAATACTATACGTCGTAGTAATAGGTTAAGGTTATGAAATGAAATATCTAAATTAACAATAAAATCAGTCATAATATTGGTTGTAACTGAAAAATATATTTTTAAGCATCCAATCTGATTTCAACGTTTCAGCCTGAAATAGATAATTGTTTATTTATTAATATAAAAGCCAAACACCATTAACTGACTGGGCAAATTTTCTAAAACACTACATATTTGGCCCATAAAAATTTGCACATATATATTTATATGCACTAGATGCGTACTAAGAAAGGATTTTAAAATATTTCTCTCAAAATCTAAAATAACAATGATAAAAAATATTCCGTTCCCGGCCAATCAGAGCCTTTGTTATCACCATTCGAATTCGAGAGCTTAGAAAGGTAAAACTTGGAATGAGAGGTGATTTTTCTACAACTTAACCGTGAAACGTGAAGAAAAATAATAAAATAACACTAAGTGGCACAAGCTTAGCGAATAACGGGATATGCATGCGAAGCATGCAGGGATGTCAACTAGTTTTCAATAAGTTTATTTTAAAACATGAAAATCATATGGGAGCCTTAAAAAGCGAATGATATCGTGTCAAATATCATAAAAAATACCTATTTGCGAGAAAAATAAATATATTTTGTAATTAGATGCCATACAGTGCATTACTGAGTTTATGATCCATGTTAGTTTTTGTCTATTTTCAAGATACCAGAAACTTCAAAAACAAATTGGACTTCAGTTCCTAACATTCTTACATTATTTTCACTCAGGAAAACTCTGATAATCATAAAAAAAACGATCCTTTCATATTCATAACCGGTTTGCGGAAATAGTATGCAGTCTTTAACAACAACTTGAAGAATTTGCTTTCATACAGAATATTCCTACAACTAAATCTACGAATCATTAGACAAAGACATTTTCTTTGTATCAATAAATTAAACACTTACTATGTTAGGTTATAAAAATATTTTAATTATTAAAGCTACTTTTTATCTACTATTCAAAATATGTGGATGTCTATGATCACAAACCAACTCTTTTTAAAGCTTTTCTTTGTTACATTAAAATAAATATTTTCTAAGTAATAAAAATGTGAACAGTCATTGACAATTTCTCTACGAAGGGTTCTAACTGAAACACACTGAACTGTAGAACAAGTGAGTCTGCTTCAGCGAAAACAAAAAGTCATTTCCATGACCAAGTTGATGGAAATCACGGCAGGTGAAACAATCAGTAACTTGTGTATACCCCTCCCCCTCAATCTCTTGTCAGCTTAATTTTTATGCAAATGTTGATTCCTTTCAGGACTTTATATTTTCTTTATTTAAACACATATTTTACTACCTTATTGTTTTATTTCACCAATCCCGTAACATTTTAATAACCCTAAAATGCAGACGAAAATACCCTATGAGAATAATGTATTGGTTTCTGTGACTGGCCTTTCCTCGATATAATAAGTTGTAAACATATCCTTCAATAAGTAAGAACAATCATATAAAATGTTGATCAAATATAGTTAATGACCAATTCATAAACCCTCGTGTTAATTTATTTACAATTGTATATAAAATAAATAACAATAACATATATATATATATATATATATATATATATATATATATATATAGAAATAATGCACATCCAAGGTTATCTGATTGCTTTAAGGAAGTTTTTAATGGATTAATGAGTCTTAAATTTAAAATGTATTTATTTGTATTCCATTTCCTCTGTTATGTTTGTTTTCTTATTTTATCATTTAACTAACTTCTGTTGGGGTTTTCTTACTGAATAAAATTGTTTCGTAAATGTACTGTTCATACACTGTTTGATTTTCATGTTTTTCAAAAAAATGTTTAGCAGTTTGATCATATTTATGTTAATGATTCTTATGGCTTTTTTGTAGTTTAAGGACTTGATCAAGGTTATGTTTACTTGCTGTGATTTACAAGCAAATATCGTAAGAAATGTGTGAATGCAGATATGCGTAATAAATTGTTTTTTATGTTTTAATATTATACACAAATGACATAATATAAAGTGCATATATTCCTGAGTTTATTTTATGTAAATAATTTTTTACGTGTTCGTTTAAAATAAATATTTATATATGTTCAAACCAAGGAGGTTGTGCTGTTTTTAAATACTTTTATTATTAAGTATATATTTGTTGGTATGTTTATCTTATTGTTTTGTATGGCTTTACAAGCAATCAAATTTGTCTTTTTAATATTCAAAGTTACGTTTTGTTTATTTAAAATAATCATTATGGTTGATAGCTTTTTGACAGATAATCAAATTTATTTACACCTTTTGCTGTAATTTTCACATATTATTACTTATGTATCAGGCAGTTTGCATAAACATGATGTATCATAAAACAAATTACGTAACATAACGAAACGTAACTTAATATATCACTGAGGGTAATAACCTGTTCCAAGACTCTAGATAGATGATCTATCAAATATGAAAGGTGCAGCGTGATTTTGACTGATATTGAGGATCTGGATTTTGATCTAATTAACAATGTTATTGGAGAGTATTGATTCGAATGGGAACATTATTGAAACATTTTCTTTAGTAGGTTTGAATGGCGAGTAACACAGTTTTTCCTTACTGTATTGAAATATCAAAATATGAATTTACGATTAAAATTATAGGTTAACATGAAAACGTCCTTCAAAACTTTCCGGCGTTGTTTCTAAGAAAGACGTCAACATCTGCTGTTCTACCACGAAGAAAATAAAACAATTATTTGCATTAGACCTGGCATCAATTAAATACGTGATGTTTGATCAGAATTATCGCCTTATTTATATAATAAAACGAGTTTGATGACTATCGCATGGTGCGATATATTGGGTCAATTATAAATGATGATATCGCACTGTGCGATATATTCGATTTTCGTAATTTACGCAAAAATGGCGCTAGCGATAATCTCGTATTTGATATTGTACTAAAGAGGAAATAATAGGGTTTCCATGGATATATTGGATTTCAACTTTTTTGACGGTTTTGAGAATATTGGGAGTAGTGTAGTATGCCGGTTCTGGCGCAACCTTGGACTTTGTACCCGACCTTTTCAGCAAGGTTGCCGACCTTATCACCACGTGTTGACCCCAGAGGTCAACTTTACTATTGTTTACTACTAAGGTCGTTGACCTTTCATTGATAATCACCACGTGGTGACCTTGAAGGTCAAGTTTACTACGAGCACGTGGACCCCCCGCGACGTTGTCCTAGGTCAGTGTTGTTTTGGTGTGACGTCACGCCGTTTTCGCGCTCTTTCTGACGTCACGGCGCCGTATTTATTTAATTAATTGTATTTATTTAATGCTGTGGCAAAAAGTGTCGGTGGTCGGTGCCGGGATCGATCTGAGAACCTTCCGTTTGTGAGACGAAGTCGATACCACTGAGGCACAGTGACACACCCGAGAGGGTAACGTAAGTAGCGGCAGAAGAACGTGTGTGACAGCTCGCTTCGCTTACACCTAGCCAGTACATGTTATACTATATAAAATGTATTTTTAATTCGTATTTAATATAGTATTAATTTGTTCAGACGTAAAAAAAAAAAAAAAAAAAAAAAATCTGTTGGTTTGTCGTCTGCTCAGCTGATGTGATGCCATATTAAAGATGCAAAAAAAAATCTGTTTTTCTTTATACTATATAAAATGTACCAACTGTTTTTTCACAGTGTTACCAACTCTCACGATTAATTGGCAAAAAATATATGTCAGTGCTGCCAACTCATACGATTTATTACATTATACTATAATAAATACATATATGATTTTTGTTTCCTCTCTTTTAGTTATACTATATTAAATACAAACACGTTAATACATACGTTAAAACTGGTCGTTAAGTATTAGGAGAACAGAACTTGGCAAGATCTCTGAACTCTACCATTAGCGCAATAATTTGTATTCAATATAGTATTCTATTACTATCCCCCACCACTTTTTCAATACAGGGTTATATAAAGGTATTGATCAGACACTATCACCCACAGATACAATGTGTGCAAACTTGTTGGTGGTCATGTTTGAGCTGAGATTTGCAAAACCTAGCTGGAGTCCAGAAGCTGAAGAAAAACTTCAAAGAATGGCTGAACTGGTCGAGGATGTAGAAAATATAAAATTTAAGAGAGACCGTACAGAGACAGCTGCTTGTGGTTCTGATTGTAGCGTTTGCAACAAAGTTAGAAATTACGAATACTCATTTATTAAATTGTTTGAAAGCATCGGTCCTAAAGAGTGTGGGGAAGAACTCTACAACAGACTAATGGCCGAGCTTAAAGGAGTTGAAGAATCACAAGTTCAAAGATTCTGAGCAAGGACACCGTTTGACCCTAGTGTCAGCATTATACTATAGTAAATACGTATATGATTTTTCTGTTATAGCTTTGCTCAGACCGAGTTGTTAGTCGTTCGTTATACTTAGACCATGGCACACCGTGCTCCTGCTCAGGGTCAATCAAATCAAGATCAAAACAACAGTCGACGTCCGATAACCGATCCAATAATAACGGCTTATCAAACATATTACGAGAGAATATTTAGAGAAGGAAGAAAACCTGAACAAAGCAAATTTATTTCTTCTAGTACGTGGACAACTGGTGACACTAGATGGTATAGGAATCAAACTCATGTCGGACATGGAGGTGAACATGTGCAAGATCCAAAAGTATCATCAACACCATTGCCAAGAACAAGAAACAGAACGTCTGAATTAATAGAATATTGGTCAAGACGTTTGGCGGGAGATACTTAAAGATATGTTACAGTTGTCAGACACGTGTTCAATTAACGTCATTTTACTGGTATAAATACATCAAGATTTCAAGGCTGAATCAGTATTCGTGAGTTGTTTGTGTACAAAATGGTGATGAAGAAGAGAAGATCTCGGTTTGTCGGAAAAAAGCGGAATACGTACTTAGAAGATCAAATACGAACATTACCATTAGAATTAAAATATAATATTTTAGTAAATTTACCATTTTACAAAGTGCGTTTCATTGAAGATGATTATTTTTGGTATTTATATTGTAAAAAGAATAATGTGAAGTGGCATCCTTCTAAAAAAACATGGAAAGATGCATACTATGCATACTACCGTGATTTTACACGGAAAGAAATGTGGAATTCTATGTTAAATGAATTGAGACATGTTTATCCTGATATTTCTGACTTAATTGATGATGAATTTTTGAAACGATTTTTAAACTATAAATAGTAATTGGGTTGTGTATAACGGATCAGTTCATTAATTGACTTCGACCGTTAAGGTGTTCAGCAGGTATGGAGTATGCTTATAGTAAGGCTTTGATATTAACTAATAATTTAAAAGTAATACTCAGTAATTGGCAAACAAATACAAATATTTTTATTGTAAAAAAGAATAGTGATAATAAACCTGATAGTTTTGTTCATTTTAATTATGATGATTGGACAGAATTCAAAAAAGGATTTAACGCAATTGATGAAGAATTTTGGAAACGATTTAAGTATCAATATTCTACTTAATTCAGAACTCAGTCTTATCTTAGACACCGTCACGACAACATGGAAACTCACAAGATCTATTCACATGATGATGATGGAAATCTTCAATACGAAACTTTATTTATAATAATAGGAAATAAATTACGTGCTTTAGTCAGAAACAATTCTGATAAGACATATGTTATGATACAAAGTGAACGTGAAGTAATAAAATTGGATTCAGACCAATGGTTGCAATTGATAACGTGTCTGCCAGCGATAAATAACGAGTTTAATTCTAGATTCAACAGTAAGGCTAAAGATGAAGCTTCCATTCAATCTTAAATTAGAGTTGTTATTCGATCTTCCTTTGGAGACTGTCAGTTGTATTGAGTGTGAATACTTTTGGTATTTATATTGTAAGAAGGAAAGTGTTAATAAAGAAACATTTCTACCATTTATTTCATGGAAGGATACTTTTATGAAATACTACTATAGTGAAAAATTATTCGTTAACCTGGGATACAGACTGCAACTTTTAAAACAATGAAGAAAGTTCAATTTTCTGATACTGTAAAAGTTTATAATTTACCCGAAGAGGATCGAAGACCTGATACTAGACGGCTTATTGATATGTTTCGTGCTAATGAAAAATTGAAACTTCTTAATATGAAAGCTGAAAAATCAGCTTGCAGTGTATATAAGTCAACATCTAATCATAAAAATTATAATAAATAATAATTAGATTATAATTTGCGACTTAGTTTATTTTTTCACCCATGTTAAAAAGTGATTACATCATTACAACCTTTGAACTGATGAATCATCGATTTACGTCACTAATGACGACTATAAATAGAAGGAGCAGTGCATCATCGTGATTAGTATTAACCTCATCCACAAGGTTATCAATAGTGACTCAGCATTATAAAGGTAAATATAGATTATAAATATAGTAAAACTTTTATACTTACACATTAGGTACTCAATTTATTCAATTAGATCTTGACCGAATTTTAAAAAAGATTAAATTATCAATATTCTAATTTTAATCTGTTTTCGTACAGATATGGAGTTCATTTTGGATTTTCAAGGATTTAAAAACCAAGACAACAAGTTTATTGTAAAGGAGTTGGCTGTCATATCCACCGATGAGCAAGTCTATGAACTACAACTGTTTCAACCACCTTGTCACTTTAACAAGTTACCAGAAAATATTCAAAAGCAAGTTGTGTGGTTGGAGAAGTACTTCCATGGACTCTATTGGGGTTCTGGGTTTAGAGAATATAATCAACTAAAAGATGTACTTAAAGGTTGTAATATTTCTGGTAATGTGTATGTTAAAGGATATGAGAAGAAACAATTTGTAACTGACCTTTTGTCAGAGTTTAAAGTTAATGTAATTAATTTAGAAGATTTAGGATGTCCTAGTTTAAGTGTTATTAGAAATCAAACTCAGACTAGTGCTATGAAAAAATGTACCTTCAATCATGATCCTTTAAACTGTGCATATATTAATGTTCATTTACTACTTCAATGGATTAAACTTGAGAAATTAGTTGAGGATAGGCTAAAAACTGTAAATCTCGCTATTGGAGAATGCTATCGTAGAGGATATAAAAATTTACAACCTGAATTGATAAAATATTTACCGAAAAGTTTTATAATTAACCATACCGAAGATTTAGAATTGATATATGATAGACTTCCCAACAGTTTGAGAAATGATCCAGATATATTGAGCAATTTAAGATGTACGAATCATTTCCATTTTGGGCTTAAACCTTTTCAAGATACATTTGATGGACCTAACCCAAAAAGGAAGAATTGTTATTTTTGTACACCCCCACCACAGCCACAGTCTAAATTAAACTGATCATTACGGTCTTGACCATTGCGAGTTGAACAGTCGGCATGAGTCTTACTTGTTGTTGTGCTAATAGTAGTAGTAGTAGTGGTGATAGTAATAGTGAAGACGAGGTATGTTGTTCTATTTTTAATTGTACAAAGAAAGACTTGATCAAATCTGGATTCTACTGTACTAAAGTTTTTGATAAAATTGTATGTTGTGGTTGTGGTTGGCAATCTGGTGATGTCAAGTTAACTATAGAACACATAAATTTTTTACATAAGCTAGAAAATCCTGACTGTTCAATGTCTAAAAATATGTCTGGAGACTTTTGTAACTATAGTAGATATAAAAAATCTGTTAAGAATACCGAGTACCTTATGTCGCTAACATACTTCAGATGGCCTAAGATGTATCTTAACATTCAAGATATGATAGATGCAGGCTTCTACTATACTGGTGATGGAGACGCTGTCAAATGTATTGAATGCGGTGTCGTTCTAGAAGATTGGACTTCGGAGGATAAACCGAAAGAAGAACATTTAAAAGCATCACCTTTTTGTGAACTCATTAAAATCTAAATATATATATGTTTGTATCTTAACATTTGTTTCATTTTGCTACCACCTATTCACCTGGTAACAATGAACAATGTACGAGCAGGTATTGCAAAAGAATTACATAGACAAGCAAGACGTCACTATCCTACACGTCATGTAGAACTTAAAGGAATCAACGACTTATATCAAGCAGATTTAGTCGAAATGATTCCTTTTTCAAAATCTAACAAAAGTTATAAATACATTATGACTGTAATTAATTGTTTTAGTAAATTTGCTTTTGCAGTACCAATAAAGTCAAAAAGTGCTAATGATATAGTAATCGCACTTGAACCTATATTGAAAAAAAATTCTATGAAAAATTTACAAACAGATCAAGGTACAGAATGGTTTAATTCTAAGGTTAAGTTCTTGTTAAATAAATATAATATCAATCATTATTTTACTTTTTCTGATAAAAAAGCTTCAATTGTTGAAAGATTCAATCGTACTTTGAAAAGTAGCATGTGGAGACACTTTAGTCAGCAGGGTAATTACAAGTGGTTAGAGTTACTGCCAAAATTATTGAAAACCTATAATAATACCATTCATCGAACTATTGGTGTTAAGCCTGTTCAGGTTAATATTGGAAATGAACAAGAAATATTATTACACATAGTTAATAATAGAAAGAAATATTATAGTCATTCTAAATTTGATACTGGTGATCGAGTTAGAATAAGTAGATTAACTAAACAATTCAATAAAGGTTATTGGCCTAGGTGGAGTAATGAGATTTACACAGTATGGAAAATACAGCCAACTAGACCAGTTACATACGTACTAAAAGACGACAAAGGTGATGTAATAAAAGGTGGATTTTATCAAAAAGAGTTAAGTAAAACACGTTTTGGTGATACTTACTTGATTGAAAAAATTATTAAGAGAAAAGGCGATAGGTTATTAGTGCGTTGGCTGGGTTTTGATAAATCACATGACTCCTGGATTGATAAAAAGGATTTACGATAGTAATGAAGTTTCTTAAACAGTCTGTAACACTGCCAATCGTTAATTTAGACATGTTAGTTGATAAGAAGACAGAGAAGAGTATGAAAAGACACGGACATTTATTACCAAACACAATCAGATGTTTAATAGTGGGTCCATCAAATTGTGGGAAAACCAATTTACTTTTAAACTTATTATTCTCACCCAAGGGTTTGTTTTTTAACAATGTATACATTTTTTCCAAATCACTGTATCAAAAGAAGTATACATTCCTCGAGTGCGTTCTGTCAAATTTAGATGGAATAGGATATCATCCTTATTCAGACAACGATGAAGTACCTCATCCAAGTGAGATTGAGGCAAATTCTGTAATGATATTTGATGATATCGCTTGTGGCAAACAGAATAATATTAAAAACTATTTTTCGATGGGACGTCATAACAATATTGACACTTTTTACGTGTGTCAAACTTACAGTTTTATACCCAAACAATTGGTTAGAGACAATGCGAATCTTTTAGTTATATTTAAACAAGATGATCGCAATTTGAATCACATTTATCAAGACCATGTCAGTCCTGATATGAGTTTTAGTCAGTTCAAGCATATGTGTTCAAAGATTTGGGATATGTCAAAAAATGGATTTGTTGTAATAGACAAGGATAGTGATATAAACAAAGGTCGGTATCGTAGAGGATTTGATATTTTTGTAAAATTATAAATGTGGTAGTGGGGGTAATTTAACGTCTCGTATTTTTTCTTTCAATCATTTATATTGTACTCATCATCCGAGTTAGACACATAATGTCCTCCTCTTCCACACTTTCTATTGACGAGGTTCTAGCCGATAAAAGTAAAGAGGAGGTTATAAAGGAAATTACTCAAATAAGGAAAAATATTAAGCAAAAACATAGATCTATGAAGAGGGAAATGTTGGATAGTGAAGAGATGTGGGAAAAACAGCTAAAGCCCATTGCTGAGCCACTTAAAAAGATTATGGAAGAAGGAGAAAAGTTACAACAGCAACAACAAGTTAAAGAAGAAGAAATAACAGAACAAGGTATCAATAAACTTAAAAGAAAAGGTCAGTTAGAGGATTTTGAAACGCCTGTAAAACGTTACATACGTGCACCTCCACAAGGAGTGAAAAGAAAACAACGTCTGCATGAGGAAAATACAGAAGATACGCTTCCGACTTCAAAACGCTTCGCTATACCCGGATTCAACATGGATCAACAAGATGATGACATTATGGAACCGGATTCAAGTCCACAACAACAACATGAGGAAGAAGATATGATGGTTGAAGAAACGTACGTTTCACCGGCTGTGGTATCGGGTAAAGACCTGTTGAAAACACCTCAAGGAAAAAATTTAGCTAGGGAATACGTACTACGTGAGTTTAAGGGAAGACTAGCGAAAGAGTACTTTTTAAAATTACTTAAAGGTGGTAAAGAAGTAGATCATAATTATGGTATAAGAGTCGAAGGCGATCAATGGATGATTGGTGATAAGCCATTAGAAATTGATATAGATGATTTTATAATAAATGGTAAAAGATATGAGGGTACACGTGGTTTATACGAACTTTTATTTATGAATATACCTAATCCTTATGAGTACAGTGAAGAAGATCTCGATAGTTACGCTATGATTCTCAGAGATACCAATGCTCACAAGATAAATTATTCACCTAGAGGGAAAGTGAAGTCTAACAGAGGGAATAAGTATAAAAACATCATATCTTTAATTGCTACACGAGAAAATGAGTCAACAAATGAAATGAACACATATTCAGATTTGGTGCAACAAACGGTGAGTGGAAGTGGCATTGTCTTGACTGACGCCAAACCAAACTTCATATATTATGATGATCCCAACGAACTGGTCGACCGCCTGAGGATTTTGAATGCTTCGGAAGATATTGGTCACACTGGACATCAGAATGAAATAAACTCTATAATTGAAGAATTAAAGGAATTAGATGAGAAATGTATTAAATTAACTGGTAAAAGTATTGTAGATTGAGGTAATAAATAAAATAATATTCCATTTTTATTGTATAATTTTATTTTCACCAACTACTACTTACAGTTTAGTTATTTCTAGCAATTTTTGTTTTTAGATCTATGAAAAATGGTTTGACAATTGTCATGTCTATCCAGTCTTCTTTCTTTAATGTTCTGATTGGGTCACCACTTGGAGCCAATAATCTGTATAGTTCATATAAAATATTACTAATTGATCTAACCAAATAGTTTAGCGTAACACCATCTTGCATATGAATAGGGTCGGCCACATTAGTTAGTCTTTTATTCACAAAGTCCCAAGAAGTCGAATCGGACTTGAGTGTTTTACTGAAGAAGTACTTTAAATTGATAACATCGTTCATGTTTATTGGATCACTGACATTCACCAATCGCTTGTTTTTAAAATTCCAATAAGTTTCAGTCATGGGTGGACACATTGTGTCTACATACAATTTATTTGCAGCGTCTCGATATTTTTTCGGATCTGACACATTGCTAATTGTATGATTTCTTGCATTAATTTCTGTATTATCAAATGTTACACAGCGGTCTTTGATAAACTTATAGTTCACAGCATCGGTCGGATTAGTCGGATCACCTACATGACAAACTGTTGATCCTTTAGCATCGTACTTTTTATCATCATTTAATTTTAAACATTTATTAAATGACGATTTATGTCGTTTTAAATTTACAGCGTCTCCATCATCTTCGGGTTCCATTACATTACGCAACCTTTTGCGACGAATATCATAATCACCTTCCTTAGTTAATTCGAACCCGATTCCTTTAGGTCCTCTAAGACCTTTGTTACTGCTACTACTAACATTTTGACGTCCAAACTTATCGACGCTCATGATTATACTGACACTATAAAACTGACGTACACGATGAACAGACGTGTTAGTTCTTATCGTGGTGCAGGACTGATAAGTACATTAGGGAGTGTGGCTGGTAGTGTCATTAATAGAGCTATAGATATATTACCCACAGAACTACATTTACCAGGTTATCAGTGGTGTGGTCCTGGTACTAACGTAAAACAGAGATTAGCCAGAGGTGATAGAGGAATTAATAAATTAGATTCAGCTTGTAAAGATCACGACATTGCATACGACAAGTATAAGGACAGTGAGCGAAGATCAACAGCCGATAGAATATTGGCCGAACGAGCTTGGGAAAGAGTGAGGTCATCAGATTCTAGTTTAGGTGAAAAGGCTGCTGCTTGGTTAGTTACAAACGTAATGAAAGCTAAAAGTAAATTAGGTAGCGGCTGTGATAACAGAAAACGTCGACGACGACAACGTAAGAGTAAAAAGCCTCGAAGGAAACAACAACCTAACAATAGAAAAAAAAGACAGTCAATAAACAAAAAGAAGGGTAAAGGTTTGTACCTAAAACCGTACAGAGGATCTGGATCAGTTAAAAAAAACTAATATACTCATCACCACTCATAGACAGTATACCAAATGTTCCGCTAACAAATAAAGATATAATCAAATATGCGAAACTATTGAAAATACCATATTTTAGAGGTGTATTTATGAGAGATTTACTTCCATCAAGTATTAACGAAAAGGAATCTGGCGTTGTAAATCTAGACAGTATTACAGGATGGGGTACGCATTGGGTATGTTACTATAAGCGTGATTTTGACATTGAATATTTTGATAGTTTCGGTAATCTGAGACCTCCGTTAGAACTTCAGAGGTATTTTAACAGCGGACCATATCGAGTGGTGATTAGATATAATTACTTTCCTAAACAAGAATTTAATACTGTAAATTGTGGTCATTTGTGTTTAGACTTTCTCGCAAGACGGAGATGATTTGTATTACAGGTAGAAGTTCAAGCCTCAAGTGTACACTTTTTCCAGCTATGGATCTTTCATCGTCAGACGAATGGGAGATGGGTTTTATGGACCTCATGACTTACAATTCAATTCCTAATATTGAAGAGAATGTAAATAATAAACTGTACATCGGTAAAGATGTAGAAATTAGTATAGCTACCGGCGCTTATGAAATAGATGACATAAATAATTTTGTGATTGAGGAATTAAAAGTAAAATCTCCTACAACGCATTTTAAACTCGAGGCTAATAACAATACACTAAAAAGTCACTTAAGTTGTTCACTAGAGATCGATTTCACCAAAGAGAACACCATTGCGTCCTTATTAGGATTTGAAAAAGGTGTGATATTAGAAGCGAATAAAGTGCACAAGTCACCTAATCAAGTGTCCATTAATAAAGTAGACATCATACGAATCACATGTAATTTAGTCCGAGGGTCTTATAGAGACGGGATTGAAGGTCACGTACTACACGAATTCTATCCAACTGTAGCGCCAGGATTTAAAATTGTAGAAATCCCAAATACAGTTAAATATCTACCAATAAACAAGCAATTGAGTTTGAGCGAATTTTACATCAATTTAGAAGATCAATTTGGTAATTTAATTAATTTTAGAGAAGAATATATCAATATAAGAGTAGATATTAGACCGAGAAGAAAATAATGGGTTTAGTGTTTCCCGCCGCTACTGTATCGAATAAAGAGAAAAATAAAACATTGACCGCAAAAAGAGAATCTAGTGTCAGTCGTGAACAAGTCGTTAAGCAGTTAACATTACGGAACAAAATATACCTACGTACAAAAGTGTTCTCTTTCAAGAGTAAGGATGAATAATATTTTAGATATAGGAACAAATCCTAGCTTCGATAGTTCTATCATTGATATTGAATGGCATTCTCATAATCCGTATACATCAAATTCTTACAAAACAAGTGATGAGATACGGATACCTGTTCATCAGCAAGATGTTTACACTTTACCTAGTAAAAGCTATCTGCTTTTGGAAGGTAAACTAGTCAAGACAGGTACACCTCCAACTGATGACACCACAACTCAATTAGTTAGTAATGCTATGGCATTTCTGTTCGATGAAATCAGATACGAACTGTGTGGAACTGAAATTGATAGAGTAAAAAACGTAAATATTTCTACAACAATAAAGAATTTACTTACCTCTAGACCAGGAGACAAGTACTGGATGCAGAACGCATGTTGACAAAACGAAACCATGGGTGTGATGGTTGATAGAACATCATTTTCGTTTTGTGTTCCACTTAAATTATTACTCGGTTTTGCCGAGGATTATAATCATATTTTACTGAATGTAAAACAAGAACTAGTCCTGTTACGTTCATCTAATGATAAAAATGTTGTGCTTCAACCAGCTACATCTGTATTTGACTTTCAAATTCAACTTAATAAAGTTGTTTGGAAAATGCCGTATGTTCGAGTTGATGATGAAGTGAAATTATCTCTTCTACGTTTGACTGAAAGAGATCAGCCCATATCTATACCATTCAGAAGATGGCAGTTACATGAGTACCCATCATTACCAATTACAAAGTTTCTAACTTGGACAGTCAAAACATCATCCATGATGGAGAAGCCAAGATATGTAATAATTGGTTTTCAAACTGATCGTAAAGACAAAGCAAATAAGAATGCTTCTCATTTTGATTTTTGTAATTTGGATAATATAAAACTGTACTTGAACAGCAAGTACTATCCATATGATAATTTAAATGGAAATAAATCAATTTTATATGATATGTATTCAAGATTTCAATCATCATATTACATAGGTGGTGATGATCAACCTTGTTTGGATATAATGACTTTTCAAGAGAAGACACCTTTAATAGTAATTGATTGTTCAAAACAAGTTGAGACTTTAAAGACTGGATCATTGGATGTTCGCATCGAGATTCAAACAACTGCCGATATACCAAAGGATAAAACGGCGTATTGTCTAATCATTCATGATGCGTTAATCCAATATACACCATTGTCTGGCATTGTAAAAAAGATTATTTAAAATCAATAAATATATTTTTATAAAAAAAAAATTCTTAATTTATTTATTTAGGATAGTATCAATCAAGAACACAAAATGAGTAAATAATACATTTATTATAAAATACATAGAAATACTATAATACAATTTATTTACAAACAAGTATGTACAACAAAGTATCAATCAAGAACATAAAATGTATAGAAGTACTATAATACAATTTATTTACAAACAAGTATGTACAAAAGATTATTTATCGTCAGTGTTCAATCAGTTATAATTTTTTAAACATGAAAATATATGGATACAATACAAGTATACTCTTTCATTTAACAAACAATAAGTCGATACATTAACATATTTTACAACAGACAATTTAAAATAAAACCAACCCCCAAATTTTTAGATGTAGACCCCCCATCCTCCCAAAACACGTACATCCTCCCAAACACGTACCCTCCCGCCCACAATTACACGAACGATTGTATTGGCCCATCCTCCCAAACACGTACAGTGTATTGACCCTCCCACCCACAATTGCACGAACGGTGATATTGGCCCACTCTCCCAAACACGTACAGTGTATTGACCCTCCACCCACAATTACACGAACGGTGATATGGCCCATCCTCCCAAACACGTACATTGTATTGACCCTCCCACCCACAATTACAGGAACGGGTGGTATTGGTGGAATTACGGTGGTGTTTTAAAATATCTTATATGATTATATTCTGCCCATCAAATAAGGTATATGCTATAGTTTACCTAGGTGACGAAAATCCAGAAAACTATATTTTCTATTTTCCCTGTTGATATTAACTGAATTTTCATAAAAGACAAGCTAGCGTCTACTGTGATATATTTATGATACTAGAAACGTATGAATGTCATAAATTGAGTGGGTTTGATAGTTCTTATATTCCTCGTAGGGTTTTAACATGCTGAGCTTGCTTCCGCACAAGTGTGGATGATAAACTAACTGGAAATATACAGTAGAGGTATTTTTCCAGTTAGTTTACCTCCACAATTTTACTGTGGAGGTAAACCAAGAATATGACCTCGAGGTGAATGATTGTCTATTAAAATATTTTCAAGAGGAATTGGCTATTGGAGAGGCAGTTATTAGTGGCAGCAAAAACATTGGACAGCTCTGTGCGGGAGATGAATATTTTATCTCTAAGACATAAGTACATTCATTGTAGATTTTATTATTAGGCTTTTTTCTTACAATTGAACATTTTTTGTAGCCGGTAAAAAAATTTACACTATTATATAGATACCTTAATTGATTGTATAATTAATGTCTATTTAATTAATAATGTAGCTAAATTATTTTTTAAATACCTTATTAATGATAATAAATTAGAAATAAAGTTGTGCTGCACACTGTATCGTCATAAAACATGACTTTAAATTATAAACATTATCAAAGCTATCAACAAGTTACTAGCAGACTTCACAGCCATAATTGTGAATAAGTAAATAATTTTATGAACATAGGCGTTACAATGGTTGAAAATCTTCTTTAGATATGGATTCAAACGTTTTTCTTTTGAACGTTCTTCTTATTCGTACTATAAGAAGTAACGAATACCTCTTCAACCAATGGCCCTGAAAGCCAGTCGTACATGTAAACGTATTTTCCTTTTTTCGGCCGGTCAAAACTGTAAATGTACATATAATGTTATTTTCCTTTTCTTCAGCCAGTAACAGATGTGACTAAAGTTACCTTTTCTACCGTCAGTCGTACATGTAAACGTACTTTCCTTTTTTCGGCCGGTCAAAACTGTAAATGTACATATAATGTTATTTTCCTTTCCTTCAGCCAGTAACAGATGTGACTAAAGTTACCTTTTCTACCGTCAGTCGTACATGTAAACGTACTTTCCTTTTTTCGGCCGGTCAAAACTGTAAATGTACATATAATGTTATTTTCCTTTTCTTCAGCCAGTAACAAATGTGATTACAGTTACCTTTTCTACCGTCAGTCGTACATGTGAACCTAGTTCCTATTTCTACTATCTAACGTACATGCAAACTTAGTTTCCGTACTTACCACATTTTTTCAGTTAATGCCAATGATGGCTGTATGTGCCCATAGTTTGTGTATGTGTAGCGTCCATTCGTCATTTTCATTTCCTACCGTCAGTGGAGTACGTGACGGTTATTCCCTTTCCTACCGCCAAAGGTACACGTTAAGTTAGTTTCCTTTCTTACTTCCAGTCGTACCCTATAAGGCAGTGGGAAAAAGAAAAGGTATATAGTTTCCTTTCTTCTTATCAGCCGTACGTGTGAAGGTAGTTAGTTCCATTCCTTACTGCTAGTCGTATATGTGAAGGTAGTTTCCTTTCCCACTGCCAGTCGTACATGTGAAGGTAGTTTCCTTTCCCACTGCCAGTCGTACATGTGAAGGTAGTTTCCATTCCTACTGTCAGTCGTACATGTGAAGGTAGTTTCCTTTCCTACTGATAGTCGTGCATGTGAAGGTAGTTTCATTTCCCACTGCCAGTCGTACTTATGAAGGTAGTTTCCATTCCTACTGCCAGTCGTACATGTGAAGGTACTTCATTTCCTACTATCAGTCGTACATGTGAAGGTAGTTTCCTTTCCTACTGCCAGTCGTACATGTGGAGGTAGTTTCCTTTCCCACTGCCAGTCGTACATGTGAAGGTAGTTTCCTTTCCTACTTCCAGTCGTACATGTGAAGGTAGTTTCCTTTCCCACTGCCAGTCGTACATGTGAAGGTAGTTTCCTTTCCTACTTCCAGTCGTACATGTGAAGGTAGTTTCCTTTCCCACTGCCAGTCGTACATGTGAAGGTAGTTTCCTTTCCTAATGATAGTCGTACATGTGAAGGTACTTCATTTCCTACTATCAGTCGTACATGTGAAGGTAGTTTCCTTTCCCACTGCCAGTCGTACATGTGAAGGTAGTTTCCTTTCCTAATGATAGTCGTGCATGTGAAGGTAGTTTCCTTTCCTACCACTATAGGGTATTTATTAATTTTATCTAAATAATAATTATTTTATTAAAATAACAATTATTTTATCTAAATAACAATTTTTGTTTAAACTACGATGAAATATTTTGTCATCTTTGCTTTGCCCTTTATATGACGATTTTTCCCCAATTCTGGAAAGGTAATAGCACGCTTCGTCAAGTGGACATAATTAAATTAAAAAAGTATTACCGAATTAATTTCGTAACATAGTAAAAAATGAATATTTACGGTTGGGCTTCCTCATTATTATATATATTATTCCATATTCCTAGAGATAAAACCTGATATAAATAAATATTAAAAATTTAATGTATTAAAACGTTATAATTTTTTAATCAGAGTAAGTAATGTGTTTTGTTCTCACGAATCCGTTTTTACTTCATATTTACTTTATATTATTAATTTGCACGTAGTCTGTGTATGAATCGGGTATTTTAGATAGTATTTACTCATGCTTTAATATAAAACATTTAAATATATTGTTTAATTATTTGCTTACTGATTTTATATTTTTCTATGACTCCTCTATAAATATTATAATCATAACTTGAAGTTTACTGACAAGCAAACAAACAAATAGAACTTTTTGTATACACATGAAATAAAACACTCTTATTCAAGGAAGATTACGTATTAACTTCCCATAAGTAAGAAATTCGAATGGAAGATAAACAGTCCAACATATTCTGATCGAATACTTTTAATATTTGATTACTATCCACGCTGGTGTGCAAATTAAAGTTTGTATTAAAAAGAATATCACTCCGTACAGAGGAATAATTGTTACTCTCTAAATGAATATTTAACAACAAAATAATAATCATGTTCATGGAATAATATGAATCCTATTTATATAACTTTTATGAATAGGCAAATACTTTGTTTCAGCTTTTCAACAGTATGAGTTGAAAGTAATGAAAAAAGTTCAAAAGTATGAGTTGAATACTTATTGAATAAAGACTAATGAGCTGTGATATTAACTGTCAGTGCAGGAATGCATACAAAATTAACTGTTTTTAAAATTAATATAAAATTAGCTTTAAATAAAATAATATATTATAATATTTCAGCGAAGTTACCAGAGCAAAGTGTTAAGAGCATTCAATCATTTAACGAAAAGCTTAATTTGTTTGATAATGTTAATGAATATAATAATAATTAATGGTAATGATGTAACACATTTGAGTTCAATTAGCATAGAACTTAGAACAATTATTTTTTTACATTTAAAAAATCACTCTTCCTGGACGATTTCCCAAGCACGATGAATCTTCCTTTTCCCAGTCTGTTCCAGACTGTGGGTAAGTTCCAAAAACTACATAACAATTCCATATGATCTAACTTGTTCCCCTTTCCCCTCAATATTACTTTAAACTGTACCGTAACCTAGTATATCTT
>JAQJVL010004318.1:0-46758 GCA_035578905.1 Stictocephala bisonia | reverse complement strand
CAATTGTTGATTGGTAGGTTCAATATAATTATTGTTATATATACAAAAGTGTGTTTATTATTATTCCTTAGCTAATATGAGCTCTCTAGTATAAAATAGTGCTTTTATAACTTTATTTACTTCAAATAAAAAGTGTTTCAATTAGCACAAAATGCTTATATTATAATAATGTTTGGCATGTATCAATTAATTATTAATAGAAATGTCTCCCCCCTGGTTCTGTTTTGATTTTATATTATTTGTAATTGACGCTGTTGAGACATGAATTAACTTGAGGTGATGACGCACGAGGTGTAGTCGTAGGAGGGGCTTGTGCGAACGCACATTAGCCCGTCATTACAGAACCGGTCACGGTCAGTGAAGCAGCTGCCATGCCGGACTTTCCCGTACTTCTCGCATTTATTTCGATCGTGTTTGTGTACTCTTGTGTGCGATTGTGTAGATTCACCAAATGCCACTATTGGAAGGTCCGAGGACTGCCATTCTTAAATCCCGTGTATCCTTTGTTTGGGAACATGCCTGAACTTTTGTGGCTGAAAACTCTGCCAGAAATCATTGAAGGAATCTATCTGAAGACTGAAGGAATGCCTTACATCGGTATATATGCCTTCCACTCACCCGTGTTGTTTGTGCGAGATTTAGACATAGCAGCTAAAATACTAACCAATGATTTCCATCATTTCGAGGACAGAGGATTTCATGCCAACGAAGCCGATCCATTCGGGCGTAACTTGATTCATCAAAATGGACATGAATGGAGGTTTTTCCGTACTCAAGTGGCGGCCTCCTTAAGCAATAACAGAGTGAAGCGAATGTTTCCAATTATGAAAGCCAAAAGCAGAGTGTTATTGCACGTTATAGAGGCGAACCAATCTGAGAGAGGAACCGTGGAAGCTCATGACGTCTGTCTGCGATTCACGACCGATGTTTTGACCTCCAGCTCGCTCGGCATAGAGGCGAACACATTACAAGACGAGAAGTCGTGTTTCAATCGCATTTGTAAACAGCTGTTAGGGCCGAAATTCATTTTACATGTTTTTACCGGATGTTTTTATCCAAATGTTCATAAAATGTTTCGAATCAAAGTGGCAGAAGGAAAAGTCGCTAATTTTTTTGATTCATTGGTAAAACAAATAATTGAGGACCGAAAAGATGGTGTGTGTGAAATAAATGACGTTGTTCAAAAACTACTTCAAATAAATGAAGATTCATTGATTCTAAGACTACATTCACTGGGGACAGGTAAGCCTGACTACTTAAACATGTAGTATAGCATGTATTCTTCCTTTACATGTACAATATCTAATAAAGCCAGTTATTACTGCATACCTCACGTAGTAATACTAAACTAGGGGACACCTCTGCACGCTTCGTTTGCCAACCCCGTCACTCGCTGCGTTCAAGACACTTTAGCCTTCGGCCTGTTACTTTTGGCTACAAGTAGGTGTATAACGTAAAATCACAATATTCCATTTACGTACAATATCTCACTTACATTAGTTACGTTGCTACCTACTACTAAGTATAAACACCCAAACATATTACTTAACTTATTTTAAATGTGTTCATTTAATTTGTTTTTGTTTAGCAGCAGAAAACTACTTAAATAAATAAAATAACTGAATTAAATTACCATTGAACCTTCAAGACCAATACAGCGGAGCCCTACAATTGATAATATTTCAATTAATTTAAAATTTTAGAAAATTTCATTACTGAGCATAAATTTCTGATTTTGAACGATTTATACAGCAATATACAGCAAGTAATCTAAGTCATGTGAATCATCATGAAAAGAAGTGAAATGAACAAAGAGTTGTACATGATTGAAAGACAATGTGTATAAACAAAATTAATAGCTAAATACTTATAGACAAAGGTATAATAAAGATTTAAACAATGATAAGAAATTGATAAAAATGTACAAGAAATAAAACGTTACTATTGCAATAAGAACTTGAAAATATTACATTGTAAAAAATTCAATAGAATACATACAGTAAATGTATTGAAATAAAAAATTACGTGAGGTACCTATATTATGACAAACTATTTGAAATTTACATTTAAATGTAGTTTAGAGCAACAACTGACTAAAACCTAGCATGTAAATGAAAAATATGTGAAATGCAATTTAAAGTAAATGATTATTAAAAATAGGTATATGTATGTACATAATATATTACAAAATATTACATAATTTTTCTTGCTGTTGATCGGAAGGCCACAGAGTTTACTGACAGCTCTCTTGAATTGTACTGCTGTTATCTTGATGATAGCAACCCTAGCGTGACCGTCCGGGCCGGGGGACTACAGCTGTGACCCACTTGAGGGGTCGTCGTCTCGCACTACACTGACTGACCGGATTGAATCAGTCAGTAGGCATTGAATCAACAGTAGGCAAGGGCTTCCTTGATCCACTGTTGTCTTTGTTGTAGTTGGTTAAGGTATTCCTTAGACCACCTTTTCCAAAAGTGTTGCGTGATCTCTTGTAGTCGTTGCCAGTGAGAGAGGCGGTTGGCAGGCACTGACGTCAGGTCTGTGTCTGGCAGTGGTGTGAGTGGCTGCCCAATTAGAAAATGGCCCGGTGTCAAAGGCTGAGGATCATTAGGATCTATTGATAAAGGAGTTATAGGACGGGAATTGAGGCAAGCCTCTACCATAGTCAATACAGTGTAAAATTCCTCAAATGTGAGATTGGCATTACTGATTGTCCTTCGCAGGTGATACTTCACTCCAGCTTCCCAGAGGCCTCCAAAGTGAGGGGACTTGGGTAGAATAAAATGCCAATTTATCCCCTGAACAATTGTAGAGTCGATTATCTTCTGTTGGTGTTCTGCGCGAAGTAGCCTGTAGAGGTCCTTGAGTTCCCGCTGTGCTCTCACGAAGAAGCCTGTAGAGGTCCTTGAGTTCCCGCTGTGCTCCCACGAAGTTAGTCCCATTATCGGAATATATGTTTTTACATAAGCCCCTTCTGGCGATGAATCGTCTAAAGGAAGCTAAATATGCTTCTGTTGTTAGGTCTGAAACCAACTCCAGGTGCATTGCTCTACTTGCAAAGCAAACATAAATGGCTATGTATGCCTTGGTCATAGTAGCCTTCTAGATTTATTTTACCGTACATAAACAGGTACACAATAATCAATGCCTACATTGGTGAAAGGCCGAGATGGTGTCGTCCTGTCCTTTGGTAAATTGCTCATTAAAGGTTTATGTCATGAGGTTACATTAAAGGCTCATGTAAAAGTCACAACCACTTTGGTTAACTTTAAAACATATAATACATTTATGTACAACTCTACTGCATATGTTCCTGCCATTTAAAGGCAAGTATTGTTGTCTTACAACACATAAAAGTGGCTGTGGTCCAGCATGAAGATTTCGAACATATTCTAGTTTTATTATTAAATGTGTTAGGTAAGACTTGTCGGATATTACAATAGAATGTTTTTGTCATATTCTACATTAGCGTTGTTAATACGCCCTCAAACACGAATGAGACCTTCGGTGTCAATAAACAGCTGTAACATGACTATGACTAATTTACTCTTATGGTTTACTTGTTTAGTTTTTTGTAGCTGACTGAAATATTTTGTCTGCTCTAGTTTTAACAATGTTGTCATTGCGGCTGATAGTTCTGTAGAGTTCAATGACCCCTTTGTTTTGTTTTCAGTTGTCTTGCAATTTCTAATAAATCTAAGACAATAAGCTGTTACACGCTGAAGTTGAAGTAGGGATGAATATCTATTTACAATACAAAAATCCTCAAGAATCTGGGTTTTAAGTAAAATTGTATTAGCATGTGTCTTCTTCCTGTTTCTTTCAAGGATGTCTTCGCTGAATGATACTCCTTCACTCTTGTATGATGGCCACGACGTTGACTCTTCCTGTAACCATGCAGGGCCAGACCACCACAGCTCAGATTTTATCAAGTCGTTTGTTGTGGTTTCACGTGAGAGCAAATCTGCTGGGGTTTCTTCACTCCTCACATGCCCCCTCTGTGTTGTATGTGTAGCGTCTTGAATTTTAGATAGTCTGTTTACTACAAACATCTTCCAGTTAGCTGCATCACCTGCTAACAAGCTAGAACTATTGTGGAGTCTGTCCAAAAATAGTTTTTGTCCACTTCTGTAATGCAGCACACAATTCAAGCCTTGGTAATGAAACAGTTTTCAGACGGGCTACTTTCGACTTTGAGGAAAGTAACCTGACTTGTATATTAATGTCAATAGAATGCTTAAGATAAATAACTGCTCCATATCCCTTCTCAGAAGCGTCTGAGAGCCCAAATACTTCGAGTGTTCCTCCAGTCTGGGGTAAGGTTACACATCGATCAATATTTATTTTATTTATTGTTGTTAAACATTCCCTGAAGTTATTCCACTTGTCATGTAGGTGCATAGGAAGTTCTTCGTCCCATCATAAGGAGTGCTGCCATAGTTCTTGAAGAAACATCTTTGCTCGTACTACCACTGGTGCTACTAAGCCTAATGGGTCGAAAAGCCGAGCTATATCTATAGACTACTGTCCTCTTGTTGACTTGCTTCTCTTTACTAACAGACTGACTGTAAGTCACTTCTAGCTTGTCTGTAGCTGCATTGTACACCAAGCCAAGAGCTTTACTTGTAGTGGTTGAGGCCATAGGAAGTGGCTGAAGTTGTCATTCTCTCATATATGACTGCAGATGTACCAATAGTTGTGGTACATTGGAGTTCCACTTCCACAGGTTGAAACCTCGTGTTTGTAAAATGCTAATTAGTGGTATCTAAAGTTGTAAAGCAGTTTCTACGTTGTCAGTTCCTGTCAATAAGTCATCAACGTAAAAGTCCTGTGTGATAACTTTGGCGGCGTCTGGAAAATTTTGTTGTTCATCAGTTGCTAGTTGATTTAGTGTTCTGGTGGCTAAATATGGAGCACATGCAGTGCCATATGTTACAGTTTTCAGATTGTATGTTGTATAGGTTCACTATTGTTATTTCTCCAGACGATACTTATAGTGCTTTTTGTGAGGGGTTGATGCGTATCTATATATACATATTCTCTATATCAGCTGTTAAAACTATCGTGTGCATCCTAAATCTTAGTATAATAGAAAATAGGTTATCTTATACTGGTCGATTTCGGTGAACCACGCTCACCTTCCTCAGACCAGAGGGATTCACAAAAGAATCAACCTTTTGTGAATCCCTCTGGTTTGAGGAAGGTGAGCGTGGTTCACCGAAATCGATCACCATAATATTCGTGCATTTTGTACTTGTATTGTAATATATTTGTGCATTTTGTGCTTATATTGTAATAAATTTGTGTTGTGTGACGTTTACTTGTACTGTATACTTTCTTGACACAAAGATTTGTATTCAATCTCACAAGCCACAGTCTGAGCTATATACGTACGCTCAGAGCCTATATCAAACAACAAGCGCACAGGTATGGTGGTGTGGGTCTTGGGATTTCTTAGGTTAGCTATTAAGGTCTGCATAAAGACTCTGGGATGAGGTACATTGTTAGAATGGTTAGGTCCTCTAGATAACACATTATATTCTAACTGAGCACAAGTAACTTTAGCCTCAGGTTTAAACATATTAGTAGGCATAGAAACATTACTATTTAAATGAAAATTAGGGCACATGACTACAAAGTATCGTTTTTTACACAGAGGACATTTCAAACTAGATTTGCATTGTTTAATGCTGTGGCCTGGTTTTAAGCAACAAAAACAACACCTCTTTTCTTTTATGATTTGGGTTTTTTCATCTAGTGCCATTTTTTGAGCTGAGAAATAATCTGAACTTTTATGTGATTTTTCACAAAATATGCAAATCAAGGATTTGTCGTACTTACCGAAAGACACCAAGCTAGCAGCAGCAGAAGTAGAAGGTTCCATAGTTTGTGTCTGCGAAAAAGATTTTTTAGTCTGCTTACTTTCCTTGTGATTCGAGTTTAGACCTACTCCAAAACCAGACATTGCCAATCCAATTCTTTGTTCACTCTCTACTTCTGAAATGATAAATTTCATTAAATTGTTCAAACGATCCTGAGGCCTTTTCCCAGAGGTCTTCCGGCATGCAGGACTCTACCATTGGGTATAGAAGAGACGCGCATCTGTCAGTTGTTACACCTAGAGTTTCTAAATTTCTTAAATGAAACCCAAGTTTACCATACAAAGCTTGGAGAGACATCTGGTTCTTATTTTCTAGTGAATTTGTTAAGATTATCTTAAGCAGCTCTCTAACATATACCTCTACGAATAAATCATCTTTACCAAATCGGGTTTTCAAACTTTCAGTTACTTTAGAATAGTTTGGTCCAATTGGTGGGCATCTTTGAACAACTTCATAGGCCTTAGTAGCAGGTACTATACACTGCAAGAGGTACTGAAATTTATCTGCTGTGCTAGGGTCTATATATATTTTCTCAAACTGGCTCCAAAAAGGTAACCAATTGATTAGTTCCCCATCAAATTTCTTGATTTCAATTTTCGGGAGTCTATAGGTTCTTTTATTTAATATTGAATTAGAGTTGGCGCCAGAACCTAGTCCCAAGTTGTTAGAGCTTGACTAATGCCTCCTCTTGTTTTAAGTTTTTTAACTTTTAGCCGAATGGACTCATAACCTACATACTTATCTGTGTTTGTTGTTTCAGTTGGAAAATCATTTTCAGTTGTATTTTCATCATTTAACAGCAAGTCCCTTATTTCTTTATCAACAGCTTGTAGTTCATAGCTTTTTGTTGTAGAATGTTAAAGGATACTTCTATTTCAGCCAAATCAAGAGGATCATTTTCGAACAGTTATTTTATACTGTTTACATTTCTTGTAAAACCACTGCACAATAAAGTCCTTTGCCACTTCAGTACATCCATGTTCTTGGCCTAATTCTATCTGGTTTAGTATTTAATAAATTTCCAGTCCTGTCACGGTCGCCAAATTGTAAAATACAATTACACTTTTCTACTCATTATAGATTTTTACTAGAGATTAATTAGTTTAGTTTAATTATTATTTCCACTGAACTAATAAGTCTCTAGTAAAATCTATAATGAGTAGAAAAGTGTAATTGTATTTTACATAATCCATTTGTGCACTGTGTATCACTGTTCGCGGTTCGGAGGCCCAACGAATCGGCTCCACGCACGAAATCCGTTGAAACATACAAATTAAGTAATTTCGAGCCCGGTGATAGTGGGACGCACGTGGTATCAATTAGTAAAAAAACTGTAAAGACGTAAATTAAAAATGAAGCACTGAACTGACTTTGAAATGAACGGTTTATCGTTGGACTACTATGTAAATGTAACAATATGAAATGGAAATTACTGTGTGTAATCTCTTGTAAAAATGTAATGAATCGGCCGAGCTGTTTGTTTGGCTACTCGGTTGCGACTGACTTCGAGAGCCAAAGCCCTAAAAGCCAAATCTCCACCCTCCCTCAAGGATAAGAAAAAAAAAAAAAATAAATAAATAAATAAACAAACAAACAAATAAACATCTCAAAAGGGCGCTAACACAAAACCTAAAACCTGTTCAAAATTCAACTTCAATTCGCCCAAATGCATTGATAATTTTCACCAAGACTACATTTTGCTTGAATAATTATTTGACGGTTAATTTGAAATAATACATATTTTCCTGTAATCTGTAATAATTTGTTAGGTTGTTTAGTTAATATATAATTTATAGGCTATATTTTGTTGTATCTATTCTATGGTTAATTGTAGTTTATTTGTAAATAACCACTTAACCTTTTATTTTTGTATCTCTGCTTTTTTATTAACATAACAATTAAAAGAGTAACGAATTAAAATAACATATTTCATATGTGGCGATGATATCATTTGTCAAGTATCTACTAGTTACCGAATATCTTTTCTTTATAATTTAATTGATGTTGTGTCAAATAAGATAATTTTCTTCTGTGTTTAGTTAGATAAATTAATTAATTCTAAATATTATAAAATTTACAAATTAATTGATAAATGTTTGAATAATATGTCACTACAAAATGATTAAGTAATATACTGTATAGTTTTCCATCAATTAGCATAGAGCTAGATGGTTAACACGCGTACTGCAGAAATAGGTATTTGCGCTTGCGAAAGAAATTAAGTTGAATTCAACGGAATGTTATTATATCCTTTAACTTAACGTCAATATATTTTCCATGCTATTAAGGTTTTTTTCTAAAATATTTCCTGACAATATAATAGGCTTCACTGTGTGTCTGCATGAAGCTTCTCAGTTTACTGGTAAACTGTTACTAAGCAGAGTTGATGTTCTACATTCTAGAATACAGTTTCCATTATTGTTAGAATCAATCCTATGAGTAAATCTATGCCGTCTAAAGTTATATCCAACATTAATAATGCATAAGTAATTTGGTCCAAAATAGTTCCTAACAAGATCAGTACACCTTGCAATCCATAGACATTATTCCAATTTGCTCTCTCAGTTTTTTTTTTTTTTTTTTTTTTTTTTTTAACTTTATAAATTCTATTTACTACTATTCTCAACTTATTTAATGTTAAGCAGAAAAGAGATAACACACAATAATACAGACTTTGAACTTGTCAAAAGTAAATTATTCTTTTAATGTTGATGGAATATTCCGTGTTAAATTTAAACTTATATAAAAGTACTGTCATTACATTTTTTGTTGACTTTATCTCTTTATTGAACTACGTATCGCTGTATAAAACAAATTCCAAATACAGCTATTGGTATGTTAAAACGTAGCTGTTGACATTTTCAGTTATTAATGTCAACAAGACATCTCCTAATGGCTGACACTTGTATCTTTGGGTCCTCAAACACTTTTACTGTAGTTTTTTTGTGAATTTAATTTAATATAATAATTATTATTATTTTTTATGTTGACTTTCAAATCTAAAATATTTTACATTAGAATTATTCCTATTTTTATAATTCTATTAACTATATATAATATACTGTATTATCATGAGCATATTGTAGAACATATTCCAAACATTCATATATTCTAGTGTATATAATTTTTTGAAATATTTTAGATATATTACTAAGTAATGATATTGGCCTGTAATTTGCTAAAAGCTGTATAGACAAATAACAAGTCGTGTCAGACGGAACAACACTATCTTGAGCTGACAGCACTTGTGGATATATAATTATAGGAGTCACATTTCATGAGATAAATGTTCAAAGCATTATCAATTAGTGTATTATATAAAACTGCAATACATTTTGGTTAGTAAACAATACAAAAAATTTCAATTAATGTGTGTTCTTGTTTTCAGTGAATCACGATTCAATTGTAGGACAAATATTTGGATTTTTTTTAGCTGGGTTTGAAAGTACAGGAAATATTCTCGCTTGTACGCTTTATGAATTGGCCAAGTCTCAGGAAATTCAAAATGCCGTACATAAGGAGATAGCTACTGTACTTAACAGTTTCAACAATGAGCTGACTGTGGAAGCTTTACATAAAATGAAATATCTTCACCAAGTCTTACAAGGTAAATCACTTATGTTAGGTTGCTTCATTTGGATTTATTATTGCCATTGTGTAATAATTTTATTGCTTTTTGTAAACTACAAATATTGTTACTTAGTAACATTTATTTAATGTCAAGTTTAAGTTTGATTTTGTATACACTGTGTAATATAACCTTAAACATAGACTACGTAACTTCAAAGTTACGTTCAGTTTTATTAGCCCCACACATTCATTCATACACAACACCCAAGTATTTTGTATACACTGTGTAATATAACTTTAAACATACAGACTACGTAACTTCAAAGTTCATAGGACATTCAATTTTATTAGCCCCACACATTCATTCATACACAACACCCAAGTCCAATCTGTGTGTAGTCTTTTTTCCCAATAAATTTAACAGCCCCGATAACTTTTTACGAGTTCATTACCAAACAAGATAATTCGAAAAAAACTCGCATAATTAATCATGACGCTCTTACTCCATCCGACAATCGATCATGTTATCATGACGCTCTTACTCCATCCGACAATCGATCACGTTATCCAACTTAAAATTATTAGTTTTAGACAACTGTAAATATCCGTTAATGACTAGCTAATTATTTCGACTTCTAGTCCAATACCGAAAAGAGAAAAGACATGGGCAGCTGGCTTTGTGCCGGGGTCCCGGGGTGATATGACAGTTGTGCCCCGAGGTCAGAAAAATCATAATTCCCTTTACAGTGGCTAACATATAATTATTAATTCTATAAACATTTTATACACTATTATTACATTATTACTAACGTGTTTTGAAAATTATTGTTGGCAAATAATTCCAAAAGCAATGACACTTGACCACTTGACCAGCGTGATACTATTTTGTGTAATGAATTTTATTGCGTTGTAGTTTTCATATTTTGTAATTTAGTATATTCTAAAACTAATTTAATTCTACGGCTGCATAATTTATTGAATGTATAAATAAAAGTTATCAATGAAATTAAATGGTAAATATTACATCTATCTAGGCTGTTATTACTTGTGAATTGGAATATCAAGAAGATATGGCGTTTGCTTAACATAGGCTACTTAAATAATTAGTTTGCAAAGATGTGCACAATACCAAGATCTTGAAATATCTATTAAATGATAGTAAATGTCTGAAACCAGATAGTTTATCTATCATAACAGACATAAAGAAGAAAATAAGAGAATTTAGGTGAACCACTCTTATTAAATTCATCTGTTATATAAGTAAAAACATTTAAAGGGAATCAGCCAAGTAGTTGAGGTCTTCTCTGCGGCCACGGCGATATGGGGTTGGTTATTGTTTTAATTACGATGCATATGTTAAAAAAATATTGTATAATATTTTGAAGTAGTTCATGCCAAGACTCTGTAATACCGATGTGCCGGTGTTGCTTCCCAATTAATTTACGGAAATACTCTTGTGATTAATGCTTTATCCCTAGATATTTGATATTGAGGGCGTTTTGAGAAATTGTAAAGCTTAGTGCCTTTTTTCGGAGGACCAACTAACATCCACGTTAGTAGAGGAAACACTATAAAAGACGTTACCACGATCGATCACAGGGAGATGCGTTTTATAAGTAGAACTTAATGAAAAGGAACCAACTGTACCTTTAGAGGAGATAGTGCATATCTTGGAGCGAAGAACTGAAAAGATGAGAGTTGAGATGACCGTAGAGATGGATCCACCAGGCCTGGGATGTCGATGTTGTCCAGCGGTCAGTTTGGAGCACAACACAACACTGTTTAGAGTTTACTTTGAATAAAATGATGAGTAGATTGAGAGAAGAGAGATTGAGAAAAAACAAGGTCACTGACTAATTAAACCAAAATTATACACTATAAGAGAGGGTCACGGCAATCGCGACGCGAGATCCGAGCGAACAGTTCCGCAGAGCATCATAAGTTCAACTGGGGTTTTAATTTTAGGTATACGGGTGAAGCGTGTTGACGGGGTTCACACCACCGGTTACAAGGGTTAGACAATGTCACCTGATATTTGACTTTTGGCAAGTGCATGTGCATAGAGGCCAGTAATATTATTCAAATTTCAATATTGTAACAGGTGAATATGTTATGAGTATGTGAGTAACAATTTATGATTAAGAGATTATAAAAACAGATAAGAGGAACAAACTATTAAATTACTTAATTATGAATTACAAGTAACTATATGTACAATATCTAATACTAAGTACGGAACACTAGACATAGCAAAGAATACCAATGGTATCGCTTAAAAATGTTTCTCCAGTGGCAAACGATACCATTGGTATCGTATTTACAAGCCTATTTTTAGTGGCTATTTTGTCATACAAATTACCATTATTATATTGAGAATTGGGAAAATCAATTGAGTTGTAATTTTATAAGAAATATTTGAACCCAAAATAATTTTATTTGATTAATTACGTCAATGCAGCAGAGAGAACACACCCCAGTGTTCACCACTCGCTTTAAAGTCAACCTTTTAATACAACTGAAATTGAATACAAGTCGGTAACAATTCTGTTGTATTCTTAATAAACATTGGGTAATGCCGTTATGTACCGGTATATTGTATACAGGGTGTCCCGCAACTCTCTGCAACTTGACTGCACCTAAGATGTCAAGACACACAAATTAAAAATATGAAATTTAATTTGTTATAATATTCACATCTTTAATATTTGTTATTATTGTTAGATCGTTATAGTTATCAGTGCTGTTATGATTGATTCTATGTAGTTTATTTAATGTCAATGTTAAATAGTATTAATTTGTATTCTGTCATGTGAATTTTCGTTCTTTAACTGTAGTAATGGCCATCAGATGTAATATATATGTAATTGATTGATGTAATATATATGTAATTGATAATGTAATTGTAATGCCATTGTTAACTTAGTACAGTTTGCTTCTATACAGTCTATTATCATTGTTATTGAATTGGTTAGTTGTATATTGTTATAATTTCTCGTTCTTATCTGTAGTTGCTGCCATCAAGTGGAAATTGATTGTATATATGATGCATTGGGTAATTTGTTGAGTAAAGACAAATATTTATTTAGCAAATATTGAAGAAAATAACTTATAACTTTATTTATTAGCTACATGTTTACATAAAATAAATATTAGGAAATATTGATAGTAAAGTTGATGTTGAGGGGAACCTCCTTGAGTATTTACTATATCTATGTAATTTGTCCTCTGAATGTCGAGTACTTTAAGTCAGTACATAATTAATCAATTCAATAATCTTCATGAATGTGCAAGATGTGATTTAAGTCAAACAAGTAATATTGAGACCCATCCCCCCACCAAAGCTGGAAAGCGTGCCAACAGAGGGATGGCTCAAAACAAGTCGGGCGATGGGATCACGGGTGGCAGTTGGAGGGTCAAAATAACACTCGGCAGCTGAGCAAAAACTAATATTTATTATCAAGGCAAAATCAATCAAACGAAACGGCAGAAGGCCACAATATTAATTTGCAGTTAAATAAATAACAATAACACTAAAATTAACAAAATACTACACAAGATAACAAAAACACTAAACGCTACAAATACCAAAATGAACAATTACAACTACCTGGCCTATCTGCAGTATTGGCCTGAGACACCCAAAACGTAAGGAAAATTTATTAATAAAAAGTAAAAGTGAAAAATTTATAAAAAAATTTGGTCTCACCAATTAAGCCGGCAATTTGGCCCACATCCCTAGATTCCACCGAGGCCCGGGAGTAAGCCGGAATCCCGGGGCAGCTCCGAATTAAAATTAACAAAAGTCCCATAATCCCCTTTTGGTGAGTTTAAAAAATTAAACAATTTAAAAAAAAATATATAACACGGTACCGTTCTATTATCCCCGGACATCCATAATACAAAACACTAAATAAATAAATAAATAACTAAATCACTAGGCCTAAAGCATAAAAATAAATAACAACACAATTTAACAATAGGGACCTAACAAATATAAACTCTAAAATATCTAACAACAAAATAAACTAATTATACTAAATAACAAGAAATATAAATATAAATAAATATTAACATAATAAAAGTTCTTTTTGTTTGTATTTCAAGTTTCTTTTCCTTTCAATAAAAAAACATAGGTCCCCATGGCTGTGTTATCACAGTAAGAGTTCAAACAGTTTTAGGCCTAGGCACAAATATATCCATAAACAGTTTTTTTTTCTTCTTTTATATTTCATGCTTTTTTTTCTTTTTATTTCTTTTTTTTTATTTTTATCACCAAAACCCCTCAGCTCAGCCGCCGGGGAAAAAAAATGGACAGGACTGACCTGAGGACTGAAGAACTCTACCCAAAGCTGTAGAGAGGGTAGCGGGCGAAACTAGGCTCCAGCATGGTCCTCAGGCCAGGCTAGCAGCGCAGATGGTAGAAAATCCCCGGACGGCAGGCCGAGGGCTGAAAGTCCCACTCGAGGACCCTGGACTGCAAGGTCAGACACAGCCATTAACAATAGTCCAGCCACAACCACAAAAATTACCCATAACAACTAAACATGAAATGGCAAAACAAAACAAGAACAGACAAAATTGTACATGATTGGAGCACCCTTGATAATTAAAGATAAATTTTTAGGCTATGACTAATTATGTTGGAAACTCAGATTTAAAACAAATTACAAATCAACAAATTACCAAAGGATTAATTACGTATATGGAACTAAAAATGACAAACTGAAAACTAGGCTATGGAAATATGAGCAAAATGTTATAACCTGAAAAGCAAATTACACCGATAGGCTAGGTTATTATCAATGAACAGAAAATATGATATCGGTAACTACAACTGTAAAAAGGCTCCATAAACATTATACAGAATTACAACTGAAAATAAAACAAGATATAATAAAGCAATTACTGGTAAAACTGTAACCTGAAGCACATGGCTTTAACCTAGTCTGAGAAACATCTAGACAAAGAACACAAATTTAACAAAACTCTGAAAACACGAGCAAGAACGATTAAAATATTATTGAACCAAAAGGATTTTCACCAAAAGGGTGATTAAATATTAAAACTTACAAAAGAACACTTACGTTAACGGTGTCTCTCAGCCGGCAACCATGTTCGATCGGCAGACAGCACAAGACTAAACTCCGCACAAACTGAACAGCAGCAAAGAAAAAGAAACTGCTCGAACAAACTAGAAGCTGGTCAATCGGACCGAAGCTGCTGGAACACGGAACTTAACGGAACCGGGCCAACGGCTACCAAATTACGCAAAACGCAGAGCGTGAGCGAACTCAGGCAGCCTGGCAGATAACAACGAAAAAAGCGAAAAATGTACCGGTCAAAGACCCGGTACAACCTCCCTCTGCAAAACCTCAACACACCCAGGCAGGGGAGAAAACTCGGTACCTCAGGGAACCAAACAGAAGAAGACGAAGAGACCTCCAAAGAGTGGTGTTCCAAGGACGCCAAAGAGAACCTAAGAGGGGAAACCCCTCGAACAGGGAGCGAACTACCCTGACTGTCGGGCCCGACAAGAAAAAAGAGAGAAAGAAGACTCTCTCAGAACAGCCACCTAGGGCGCAGAGGTGATCAATCTCTTTGCCCCAAGAAACCCCCAGGAACACCAACTCCTGGACCAACCGTTCCCCGGAAAGCCTTAAGCTGGGACACATGGGCTTTCCTAAACACCCTGCCTGACTGGGGATCAACCAGCAGAGCAGTCACCGGTGACAAAAACCGGTCGATGCGGTGGGGACCAGACCACCGATAGCACAACTTTGCAGCTCTTCGTTCCGCGGCCGAACTGACCGGGTGAGCCTGACAAAGAACCAGATCTCCAACCTGAAAAGGGTTAGGAGTACGACCCTTATCATACCTCCTCCTCACTCTCTCTCTAGCACGTAGCAGGTTGCGCCGAGCAGCCCGCCACGTGGACACTACGTCAGTGGCACCTGGCGTAGGTAGAAGATCCTCTAACCTCCACAAGTTGGACAAAGGGTTGTTAGGAGGGTAGCCATGTAGAATCTCGAAGGGAGTGGCATTGTGACTCTCATGCTTGGAAGAATTGAAAGCAAGCTGGAGCCAAGAGAGACTCTCATCCCAGGTGTTCTGCTTCTCAGCATGGAAGGTAATAAGGGCAGACCGAAGATTGCGGTTGAACCGCTCTGCATGAGAAGGCTGTGGGTAATAAGGAGAGGTAGTCACATGCCTGATACCATTGCCAAAACAGAACCTACGAAACTCGTGTGAGGTAAACTGGCTACCGTTGTCGGACACAAGAGTGGAAGGCACACCAAAGTGCTGGAAGAGTTGGGACTGGAGAGCACGGATGGTGAGCTTAGCCGTGGCACTCCGAAGTGGGAAAAGCCAGACGAACTTCGAGAAAGCATCCACACAAACAAGTAGGTAGGAGCTACCTGACTTGCTACGGGGAAAAGGACCCACGTAGTCGATGAACACCTTCTCAAAAGGACGCTCGGCCACCTCAGAAGATAACAACCCTAACCTTGCATTCTGACTAGGCTTGCTGAGAGAGCACAGGTGACAAGCCCGCACTCTGCCAGCAACATCCCGGTCCATGCCCTTCCAGATGAAGTACCTACGAATCTTAGCGATGGTCTTATGAATGCCAAGATGACCGCCCACAAGAGAAGAGTGATAATATTGAAAGACCATCGGTACTAGATGACTAGGCAGCACTACACGGGGTTCACCCCTCTGACGAGGACGGCAACAGAGGACCCCTTTGGACAGAAAATAGGGAGGGTGGGCACCTCCCTCTTGAAGCTCACCTAAGATGACTGACAGCTCAGGATCTTTCTGCTGATGGGACAGTAGGTCGTCAAAAGCCAGAGGAAAATCCAGAAGAACAGCACCACACTGAGCAACAACCTCAGTCGGTGGATCACTGGGTTCATGATACATGCGGGAAAGAGCATCCGCGATGACATTCTGGGTACCCCTAAGATGTTGGACTCGGAACTTAAAAGCAGAAATTTTGACCACCCAGCGACCAATTTTCCCGAGCTGTCGGGGATGGGCAAGAAGCCAAGACAGTGCCTGATTGTCCGTCTCCAGCAAGAACTCAGCGTGTTCCAAGAAACGCCGAAACTTGTCCGTACCGAAGACAACAGCCAGACACTCTAACTCATAGATGGAAGAAGCTTTCCTTTCCTGGTGAGACAACGTCCTCGAAGCAAAAGCGATGGGCTGCCTGACCCCATCAAACTCCTGAGAAAGAACAGCAGCAATGGCGGAGGAGGAGGCATCAGTCTGAAGAATCAATTCTCTGCTGAAATCAGGCATACGCAGGACAGGAGGTTGCATGATAGCCTCCTTGAGAGCATCAAAGGCAGTCTGCTGAGCTTGGCCCCACACAAAAGGGACACCTTTCTTTCGCAACTCGTTCAACGGGGCAGCAAGCTCGGCCACGTTAGGGATGAAGCGACGGTAAAAATTCACCATCCCCACAAAACGGGCAATCCCCTTGGCATCTCTGGGAGGAGGAAAATCCCGAATGCCCTGGGTCCTCGCAGGATCAATGCAGACGCCTCGAGAAGAGATAAGATGACCCAGAAAAGAAATCTCAGGACGAGCAAAATTGACTTTCTCTGGATTGACGGTAAGGCCAGCTGACTTAAGGCGACTAAGAACTTCCTCCAGATGTTGCACGTGTTCCCCGAAAGTCTCACTGTAGACAAGAAGATCGTCCAGGTAGTTGAAGACAAACTTGAACTTCACATCATGGAAGATGGAATCAAGCAGACGAGTAAGAGTCTGGGCACCCACAGCAAGACCCATAGGAACCCTAGTGAACTGGTAGAGATTCCAGGGAACACAGAAGCTAGTCATAGGCCGTGATTCCTTCTTCAATGGAATCTGATGGTAGGCCTGGTTCAAATCAAAAACACTGAAAAACTTGGCCTTACCGAACCAATCAAACGCAGAATGCAAATCAGGCAGAGGTACCGAGTCAATAGCGACCTTAGCGTTGAGCCTCCGATAATCCATCACAAGCCTAGACTTACCATTAGGCTTGGGCACAAGAAAAGCTGGACTGGCATAAGCAGAACGAGACGGTTCAATCACACCCTTGCTCAGAAGATCCTCGATCATAGCCCTCATAACCTCCATCTTTGGGGGAGCAAGTTTGTACGGATGACTTCTAACTGGCTGAGAATCGGTGAGGTGGATCTCATACTCCAGAAGAGAAGTGACCCCAAGCTCAGCCGTGAGCACATCAGGAAACCGCAAACACAGCCTCCTAATGGCCTCCGCCTGCTCAGGGGGGAGATGACCAACCTGGACCCACCTTGGGTTGTTCGGGCTCACAACCCACCTCTCTGACTGCAGGAGGGCAGTCAGAATCCCCTACTAGAGGCACCAAAACTCGCCGATTAAACTTGAAAAATATCTGGCGCTTCTGGAGGTCAAGCACCATACCACTCTTAGAAATAAAGTCTGCCCCTAGGATACAAGAAACCGCCAGGTCCTTGGCAACAAGAAAACCCCACCTCCAGGAAAATCCTTCAATCTTAAGATGTAATGACGCCTTTAGAAGTATGGGCAGAGGAGTTTGGGATGCCGTCCAGCATGTAATAGAAGAAGGCTCGGTGTGCCTGACAAGTCCTAAGGCGTCAAGGGACTCAAAAAGAGAAAGGCTGATGATACTGCATGCCGAACCAGAATCCAGAAGGGCTCGACACACCGTACCACCAAAAGAAACAAAAACGCCAGGACACACCGAGGTGACCGCACTAAGTCCCAGGGAAGCCATGCCAGCAAGGCCCGAAAAATCCCCGACACTCCTGCTATGGGCACGTGTCAGAGGCAAATGGCCACGGTCAGTCGCAACAACGCGGGGAGCTACTGTGGAGGCAACCCCCCGCGCTGAGCGTTTCCCGCCCCACGACCTCGAGCACGTGGACAGTCACGTCGAATGTGACCAGGTTGGCCACAAGCAAAACACACAACCGGAGGCCGAGAACCACGACCCTCCACTGGCTGACTCACACCTAAAGACATAGCCGGTCGACGGGTGGGGAGAGCACGATGACTCTCAGAATCCCTCCCTTGCTGGTCTGAGAACTGCACGCTGCGCGAAACAATGCACAGCTGCTGCAGCTCCCGAAAAGTCGAAGGAACACCAGCAAAAACCAATCTGCACCGTTCTTCGGGAGAAATGCCATCCAGGATGACACGAACGGTGTCAGCTTCAGAAAGGGTGAGGCGCAACGCTTGACGAGCTTCCTTGACTGAAGAGACATAGGCTGCCAGAGACTCGCCCCTACCCTGCGACCGATAAAATCTGTCCATGACCATCCTCTCCCTGAGTCGAAGGGGAAGAAAAGACGAGAGTAACTCTCGATGGAACGAGTCCACCGAGGCATCACTGGCCAAGACAGAACTCAGCAACTCCCCAACGGGACCTCTACAATAAGGGAACACCAGACAAAGCAAGTCCCCAGCCTGCATGCCAGGCATCTCACTAAGTCTGAGAAAGGCCACCAGAAACTTAAGAAGCTCCTCAGGATCCATCCCATCGATCACAGGGAGATTCTGGATCATGGGCGTGAGAGGGTTAGGTAGCTTGTGGTAGCTCAGCTGCAGAAGAGCAGGTGAACCCACAGGAGCCGAAGCAGAAGGAACGGCAGCTGGAGCCGAACCACAAGCGACCCCAACAGAAACGCCTGCAGGCTCAGAAGGAGCCTCAGGCACAGTGAAAACCGTTGTCTCAGCCTGCGGCCTCGACACGTTAGGAGAAAGTGTGAAATTAGGCCGCTGACCCAGACCCGTAGGAGTCGTGGAACCGGAGAGTGCCTGAAAAATCTCTTCCAGCCTAGACAAACTCTCCAGGATCCACGTCCTATCCGACGGTTCCAACCCCGGCGCCCGGTTGACCAGCCTTAAACGGGCAAGCAGATGACCCAGACGTGCAAGGCGGCAGGCCCGGTCACGACCCACTGGAGGTTCCAACCGCAAATCCTCCAAAACCCCTTCCCAATCTTCCACCTTCCGTTTACAAATCCCCAACTCATCACCAACCTCCAGCAGGTCAGACCAATCCACCGCCGTACCCGCGGACAACTGCTCCCGCAGCAACCTCCGGAGATTCAAAACATCCCCTTCCGGAGTCACACCCCGCGACCTCAATTCGAAAATCAACTCCTCCTTGACCAGGAGCGCAACATTCTGCAGATAGGCCATCTCTACCGCACCAATTCTCAACAATATACACAAAAAACGACAACTCCAGGGTCCAAGACGAACTAAACCCTCAGCCTACCGAGCCACTGCCGACCACTCCAATCCACCCATGAAACCCATTCAACAAAGTAACCAAGCGGATTGCCTAGGTTTTTTTTTTTTTTTTTTTTTTTTTTTTTCTTTTTAAATATAAAGTTAAATGATTTATTTGGTTTTTAATTGTTTTTTTTTTTTTTTTTTAAAATAATTATTTATTTGTTTCTTTATTTTTTTTTTCCCACGTATTACCAAGACACCTTGACGGTAGGTCGGCCAACCATGGCCTACTAACTGGCAAACCCCCACCGTCAACAACCAAGAAAGAATTATTTTTTTTTTTTTTTTTTTTTTTTTTTTTTTTTATAGGCAACCACGCTCTGCTACCAATTGAGACCCATCCCCCCACCAAAGCTGGGAAGCGTGCCAACCGGGGGGGATGGCTCAAAAATTCGGGCGATGGGATCACGGGTGGCAGTTGGAGGGTCAAAATAACACTCGGCAGCTGAGCAAAAACTAATATTTATTATCAAGGCAAAATCAATCAAACGAAACGGCAGAAGGCCACAATATTAATTTGCAGTTAAATAAATAACAATAACACTAAAATTAACAAAATACTACACAAGATAACAAAAACACTAAACGCTACAAATACCAAAATGAACAATTGCAACTACCTGGCCTATCTGCAGTTTTGGCCTGAGACACCCAA
Source organism: Stictocephala bisonia (assembly GCA_035578905.1). Taxonomy (NCBI): domain Eukaryota; kingdom Metazoa; phylum Arthropoda; class Insecta; order Hemiptera; family Membracidae; genus Stictocephala; species Stictocephala bisonia. The sequence goes on along the minus strand of JAQJVL010004318.1, from coordinate 26,349 downwards.
AACGTAAGGAAAATTTATTAATAAAAAGTAAAAGTGAAAAATTTATAAAAAATTTGGTCTCACCAATTAAGCCGGCAATTTGGCCCACATCCCTAGATTCCACCGAGGCCCGGGAGTAAGCCGGAATCCCGGGGCAGCTCCGAATTAAAATTAACAAAAGTCCCATAATCCCCTTTTGGTGAGTTTAAAAATTAAACAATTTAAAAGAAAATATAACACGGTACCGTTCTATTATCCCCGGACATCCATAATACAAAACACTAAATAAATAAATAAATAACTAAATCACTAGGCCTAAAGCATAAAAATAAATAACAACACAATTTAACAATAGGGACCTAACAAATATAAACTCTAAAATATCTAACAACAAAATAAACTAATTATACTAAATAACAAGAAATATAAATATAAATAAATATTAACATAATAAAAGTTCTTTTTGTTTGTATTTCAAGTTTCTTTTCCTTTCAATAAAAAAAACATAGGTCCCCATGGCTGTGTTATCACAGTAAGAGTTCCAACAGTTTTAGGCCTAGGCACAAATATATCCATAAACATTTTTTTTTCTTCTTTTATATTTCATGCTTTTTTTCTTTTTATTTCTTTTTTTTTTATATCACCAAAACCCCTCAGCTCAGCCGCCGGGGAAAAAAATGGACAGGACTGACCTGAGGACTGAAGAACTCTACCCAAAGCTGTAGAGAGGGTAGCGGGCGAAACTAGGCTCCAGCATGGTCCTCAGGCCAGGCTAGCAGCGCAGATGGTAGAAAATCCCCGGACGGCAGGCCGAGGGCTGAAAGTCCCACTCGAGGACCCTGGACTGCAAGGTCAGACACAGCCATTAACAATAGTCCAGCCACAACCACAAAAATTACACATAACAACTAAACATGAAATGGCAAAACAAAACAAGAACAGACAAAATTGTACATGATTGGAGCACCCTTGATAATTAAAGATAAATTTTTAGGCTATGACTAATTATGTTGGAAACTCAGATTTAAAACAAATTACAAATCAACAAATTACCAAAGGATTAATTACGTATATGGAACTAAAAATGACAAACTGAAAACTAGGCTATGGAAATATGAGCAAAATGTTATAACCTGAAAAGCAAATTACACCGATAGGCTAGGTTATTATCAATGAACAGAAAATATGATATCGGTAACTACAACTGTAAAAAGGCTCCATAAACATTATACAGAATTACAACTGAAAATAAAACAAGATATAATAAAGCAATTACTGGTAAAACTGTAACCTGAAGCACATGGCTTTAACCTAGTCTGAGAAACATCTAGACAAAGAACACAAATTTAACAAAACTCTGAAAACACGAGCAAGAACGATTAAAATATTATTGAACCAAAAGGATTTTCACCAAAAGGGTGATTAAATATTAAAACTTACAAAAGAACACTTACGTTAACGGTGTCTCTCAGCCGGCAACCATGTTCGATCGGCAGACAGCACAAGACTAAACTCCGCACAAACTGAACAGCAGCAAAGAAAAAGAAACTGCTCGAACAAACTAGAAGCTGGTCAATCGGACCGAAGCTGCTGGAACACGGAACTTAACGGAACCGGGCCAACGGCTACCAAATTACGCAAAACGCAGAGCGTGAGCGAACTCAGGCAGCCTGGCAGATAACAACGAAAAAAGCGAAAAATGTACCGGTCAAAGACCCGGTACAATATTCAGAATATCTATTTAAATATTTTCATTTCATTCCTTTATAACATGTTTATAAACATTGAACAAGATAATTACCATTTAACTTAATTAACATTTAAGAATACTATTTGTTGTAAGATTTATTTACTGGCAATATCTTCTTTCATTTATCAAATAACATTTATTTCGAAATAAACTTGTTTTAAAACAGAATCTCTCAGAATGTACGCACCCCTTCCTCTTATCTTCCGGCGTTGTACCAAGGACTACACGATTCCTGGGACTTCAACTGTGGTGGAGAAAGGGACCATGATTCTCTTTCCATTAAGAAGTATTCTAAGAGACGCCAATTACTATCAAAACCCAACTAAATATGACCCAACACGGTTCTCAGAGGACAGCTACAAGGGTACCATGTTCATCCCATTCGGTTTAGGACCAAGAATCTGCCCAGGTAATAATAATAATAAATCCTTTATTGCATAGACAATTTCAAAAACATTCTATTGCAAACGTCATAATATTAAAATTAATAATCATATGGTCCTAACTTAGTCATTCATTACAATTACATACAATCATAAAAATACAAGGACATTCACTCAGCTACCTACAACTTTTTTTTATTCAGCCAATAGGGTGAGTTTAGACAAATAGTTTGTCTTCCAGCCAGGAATAACAGAATGTATCTCAAGGGGATTTTAAATATTTTTAAAACTGGACCAATTTTCATTTAAAATAGTTTGACACCCATCTGCGAGGGAAGGTGTTGATAGACTACCTGTTCTGAGTTGCCCAGAGCGGTAGCCATTATATTTCTTAGAAATTTCTTATAAATATTTCTTATAAATATTTATAAATATATATAAATATTTCTTAGAAATTTCTTATTTCTATATCTAGAATCATAATCAAATAGGTCACTGCTCCTAATCAGGTTGCATTCGGATATACAACATAGAATTGTTTCTAGGATGTATACGAAAGGCAGAGTCAACAGCTTGAGTTGTTTGAATATTGGTCTGCACGATTCTCCTTTTTAAATTTGCAATAACATAACATAAATTGCCTGAGGATAATTTAGAGCAAACACTATTAATATGGTCTTTCCATGTCAAACCTCTGTCCAGGTATATTACAAGGAATTTAGTAGACTGTATTACTAGCTCAGAGTCTGCCAGTGACAATGAAAGGGCCACTTCAAAAGTCAATAGGCCTTCAATAAAAGTTAATGAATTGTGATTTTGACAAGTTTGTTAAGGTTCAGGATATCAAAATACTGAAACACAACTGTTTAAGTGAAAACGTTTATTTATAAATTTTATTTGCTTTAAATGAAAACTGTAAAGAAAATCTACAAATTAACGTTTTCACTTTATGTGTGTGTGTATACGTAGCCTATATAATTATGTATGTACGGTATACAGGGTGTCTTTTTTAAATTGGCCACCATTGCGATCTTGGAAACCATATATCTGACAACAAACTTCAAACCGGGAACAGTACCTTGTTTTTGGAGACAATAAAAAATACACATTTCAAATTTTAATAAATGGCCACCATTTTCCAATATGGCTGTCAACTTTGTTTTTTCTTTTAGAAGATACTATATTTTATGATTGTTTTGGATACAAATAGTAATTTTAAGACTTTTTTAGTCTTGGCAGTTTTTCAATACTGTATTTTGCTTAACACCGTAGATATGTGAGCTAAAAATGTTCGGATTCCAAATGGAGCTTACGATTGAGGAAACATTTTTTAAATATAAATTCAAAACATTATCTAAACTGCAAACATTACAACTAACATTTGGAAAATGTATGCCTAGCTACTCCTTTTCCACAATTTAACAGAATAGTGCATTAAATTATACACATAAATTTCAACAAATATTTATCATAGATAAATTGATGTTGGCAGCACTGTTACCACTACCAGCTATTTAAGTTAACTTCTAATACAGCTGTCGATCTGCATTGGAAGTTGACTTAAATATCTGATAATGGTAACAGTGCTGCCGACATCAATTTATTTGTGACAAAATTGTAATATATTTGTTTCTAAAAATGGGTTTACATAAACCCATTTTTATGTTTCAGATAGACTTAAGATAATTTTTGATAGATTTAAATACCTTAGTCAAAGGGCGGGCATTTATGTTAATAAAGCCATGTTCTCTTAAAGGTGTAGTCACAAAGAACTTATTAAGGTGATTGTCATTTCTTTAGGACTTGTAATGATTTTTCCATCTATTTGCTTCGTTGTTTCCTTTTAGTTGAGTCGTTAAGTATCCTCTCAGGAGTTATCACATGCACTAGGATTTACTTTCATCTTTTATATGTACTGTATTTTGCATTTTATTATTTTTTTTAAAGAGTTTTTAATTTAGATATTTCAATTTGCTGTTTCTTGTTTATCTCTTAGAGTCTCAGTCAGAAGATGTTTGTTTAAGGCTTCCAACTATTTTTCTAAGCCCCTTACTCGTGATAAACTGAGCTCTTGTATCACATTACTTTAGATTTGAACCTAGGTTTGCTGGTAAGGCAAGCAGAAATATGGTATTGAAAGTGTAAAAGTAGCATTCTTAGCATCACTTATTACAACCAGCGAGTCCCAGTTCTGAGTCTGGAGAATGTACATCAGGTGTGCTACTTCTGTGTTTTACAACCAGCGAGTCCCAGTTCTGAGTCTGGAGAATGTACATCAGGTGTGCTACTTCTGTGTTTTACAACCAGTGAGTCCCAGTTCTGAGTCTGGAGAATGTACATCAGGTGTGCTACTTCTGTGTTTTACAACCAGCGAGTCCCAGTTCTGAGTCTGGAGAATGTACATCAGGTGTGCTACTTCTGTGTTTTACAACCAGCGAGTCCCAGTTCTGAGTCTGGAGAATGTACATCAGGTGTGCTACTTCTGTGTTTTACAACCAGCGAGTCCCAGTTCTGAGTCTGGAGAATGTACATCAGGTGTGCTACTCCTGTGTTTTACAACCAGCGAGTCCCAGTTCTGAATCTGGAGAATGTATATCAGGTGTGCTACTCCTGTGTTTTACAACCAGCGAGTCCCAGTTCTGAGTCTGGAGAATGTACAATCCCCAAACTACACGGGGACAAAGTGTTTGGGAGATTGTAGGCGATAGGTTGTATGCTCGGTCCTCTTAATACCGACATGGCGTCCGCTTGGTGGTTGCTATCGGCGTGGACACTACTAGAGAAGTCTGGGGTGTCCATGTTGGATGGTAATCATTGTGCGGATGTTGTGTGGGGGAGATAACTGAGTATCAGGCTTGTCAATTAGCTGAAAATCAGACCAGCACTACGTGGTTCGGATTCCACGTAAAAGCTGTAGGTCCCTTAGTTGCCCTGGCTGTTGGGCTATTAATAAATTGCCCTTTCTGAGGAACAGTTAAACTCAGTTAGTAACCAGACTACACTCATCCACACTCATAAAACCATTCATATTCGCCTTAAAATACGCACAACGTTGTGTCGGCGTCTTATATGTAAGAATGTAAGGTGTGCTACTTCTGTATTTTACAACCAGCGAGTCCCAGTTCTGAGTCTAGAGAATGTATATCAGGTGTGCTACTTCTGTGTTTTACAACCAGCGAGTCCCAGTTCTGAGTCTGGAGAATGTACATCAGGTGTGCTACTTCTGTGTTTTACAACCAGCGAGTCCCAGTTCTGAGTCTGGAGAATGTATATCAGGTGTGATACTCCTGTGTTTTACAACCAGCGAGTCCCAGTTCTGAGTCTGGAGAATGTACATCAGGTGTGCTACTTCTGTATTTTACAACCAGCGAGTCCCAGTTCTGAGTCTAGAGAATGTATATCAGGTGTGATACTCCTGTGTTTTACAACCAGCGAGTCCCAGTTCTGAGTCTGGAGAATGTACATCAGGTGTGCTACTTCTGTGTTTTACAACCAGCGAGTCCCAGTTCTGAGTCTGGAGAATGTACATCAGGTGTGCTACTTCTGTGTTTTACAACCAGCGAGTCCCAGTTCTGAGTCTGGAGAATGTACATCAGGTGTGCTACTCCTGTGTTTTACAACCAGCGAGTCCCAGTTCTGAGTCTGGAGAATGTACATCAGGTGTGCTACTCCTGTGTTTTACAACCAGCGAGTCCCAGTTCTGAGTCTGGAGAATGTACATCAGGTGTGCTACTTCTGTGTTTTACAACCAGCGAGTCCCAGTTCTGAGTCTGGAGAATGTACATCAGGTGTGCTACTTCTGTGTTTTACAACCAGCGAGTCCCAGTTCTGAGTCTGGAGAATGTACATCAGGTGTGCTACTTCTGTGTTTTACAACCAGCGAGTCCCAGTTCTGAGTCTGGAGAATGTACATCAGGTGTGCTACTTCTGTGTTTTCATTTATACGAGTACAGTTCCTTTCTGTTGGTGCTACAATTGCCCACATTAATGCTACAGGTCTGACCGTATAACCTTACAGTAACTAGGCGGTAGTTTAAGCCTTCTATGTTGTATAATGAAAGAGCATCACTGAAAATTAATGAATTGTTCACCTCCTTCTTGTACGTCTATATTTACATCATCCATTATTATTAGGTACTGTCATGGTGTAAGTAAGGTGTGCTACTGCGCATCCGACCGTCTGCCTGCTGTGGCCTCATACGTCAGCAGGGGGTATCTGATCCACAGGTCTTGTAGAATTTCCATTCCACTGTCTTTAGAACCATTTCCCGTAGGTTTGAGATTAAACTATTGCTATATTATTTTTAAGAATACAATTTACTTCATAATTGTACCCTTTTAAAACGAAATAATAGAATAATATTTAATAATAAATAAACAGAAAAAGATAAATATTACCAAGACATAAAATTTTGACATGCGAGGATTTTTTAAATTTTTGAGTTTGCGAAGTTTCGCCAGCGAGAAAGTTGTTGATAATGAAATGATCTTTGGTTTTTTTTTTCTAGCTTTTGCCTGTAAAACAGTTTTCCGTGTAGCTAATTTAAAAGAAATGTTGTCAGTGTCGGTGCGGTACTTTTGTTGTTGTTCTCAAATTATTTTTAAACAAACGCTGTTACTGGCATTGGCTGGTTATCATGAAATTGTACAAACAAGTATTCTTGTTTTAATGCTGTATACAGTTCTTGAGAGGGATGTAATAATTTTCTTCTCGATGTCGGATTAATCCATAACTTGTTACACCCATACACTGCACAAAGGGACATAGTTCAGAACTAAATGCCTCCTGAAGGCCAAAACCTAGTCAGGAGCCTGGTGGAAATGTGCATTGCTTCGCACTGTAAAATGTTAACAAAAATACCAAACCATACAGAAAAATGTTAGAAACAAAAGTTGTAGCTTGTACGATTATCTACAGCTTTGCCGCTAACGAAACTTCACTGACTCAAAAAACATAATAAATTTCCTTGCCACTAAATTTGTCAAGTCATTACTTTAAGAAGTGTCAAATATTTACATTTGTTTAAAGGGTAATATTAAAATTCGATTTTAATGATTCTTGTACTGTATTAAAGACACTTTTATTGTCTTCAGAACAACTTTAAATAATAATAGTTATGGTGCGAATGACCAGCGCAGCTGCAGGTTGTGTAAGACTGCAAAACCGTGTAGCGGCATACCCCAAGATGACGTCAAGCGTCCTACTGAATAGCACACCTTAGTTAATCATATCATGGGTACTATTGAGTGTGTTGATGGGATTTTGTCCATTTTCCCTGCTATAGTTTGGTTTGACTTCTTGATAATCCCATCTGGTGGTCTGTAAACTCCCAATAAGTTATAAAGAATTCTGTTTCTTATAATTCAAATCTTTTAAAAAGCCTTAACAGTCTTTGGCCATTAGTAGCCAATAACAAATCTCTTTTGATCACATGCAGGCATTTTTAACACTTCATTAGTCATTTATTTCTCATAAGACCAAGTGAAGTCTGCCAGTACTTGGGTGCTCCTAGTAAGAATTTAGGCTATTTTTCTCTTCACCAAAAGAAGCTTAGCTCTGCAGGAACAACGAGACTTGTAATAAAAATTGAACCTCAGATTTAAACTTAACATTTGACTCTTTCCTAAAAAATAATAAACACAACAACACTAAATGCTTTTGATACTGATCAGCAAATCAGCGGTTTTACAACACCTTCCACAGGAAAGCTGAAGGTAATTCAAGAATTAATCAAAGAAACTGAGGAACTACCTATATATCAGTGGATGAAATAAAAATGTCTACGGATTTTTAAGAGTTCCATAATGATGAATCTGTTGCTTTCGCTCAAAGTTTATCAGCAGATCTCAGAAGTGACATAAATATAACCTGGTGTGGCTTCAGAGAAGAATTTGGTAGGCCAAAACGTACAGACTTTATAAGCAATCACTTAGCTTATCAAAAAACATTGGTTGGCGCCAGTGTGTATTGTTTAATCACAAAATTAAAATACAACGGTTAACCAACTACTCTGGACTATGACTTGGCATTTGAACAGCTGACAGAGGATTTTAAAAGAAGATGTTTAATAAGCTTGTTTGCTCTGCCATTGGTAGTGTCAGAGATATGATTTCTCCAAACCAATTTATATAAAATTTAACTAAATTTCAACAGATAACAGGTGCATCCATAAAAATAGTGACCTATCCTCAATATTCAAAAAGAACTCTTTGGAACAGATTATCACATCACTCCTTTTAAGTAATGATTTTAATATATAAAACTATTAAAAGCAAAATTATTTTAATGCCTTCTATTCAATCATTCAAAGTTCAAAAATTCTTTACTAAAAAAAATTGTATACTATAAAAATTGAACATAAATTGCCAGTGCACCTCACAGGATGTGTGCGGGAATATAGTTGGCTTTATAACATTATAATTATATCATCTTTTAGTTTTAGCAATCAGAAGTGTCAGTCACCATCTCTTCGTTTATTAGCTATCTTCAACAGAATTAAAAAACAAACAAAAATAAATATAAACTATAAATGTTATCAATTGATACAAACAATAGGCCTAACCATAATAACTTAATCAATACTATAACAAGGATAGCAATTTTAATAAATATAAAATATATAGTCGTAGGAAAGACCTATAACAAATACCTACAACCTATAGCAAATAAATTAAATAATAAAACAACAAATAAAAATAAACAATATTGATTGGGCTTTTAAACTGGTTCTCTAGTTTCTGTAACAATCTGAATTATTTTCATTTTTACTTTAGGCTCGTTTTCATAACACAATTGATTACTACAATGTTCAATAAGTTTATTAAAATATTTAGGACCAAGATAGAAAAATTGGTGTTTACTAATTTCTTTGGAACAAAAAGGTACATCAATGGCAATGAACTGTGCACTTCTTGTTATCCTGTTAACTCTCATAACATTAAATTTATTAAAGTACTTATGAATATACATTAATATGGAATATTTGTAAAGTTGATTAAAAGTAAATATATTATGTTGGTGAAACAAATAGCTCATTCTGTTCCCTACGCTTTACGTTAAATATTACTCTTAAGGTATTTCTTTGGCATATTTCTACAGGTCTTAATGTAGAAGGATAACAACCCCCAAAATGTATAATAACATATCGCATTACGCTCTCAAACAAGAGTTGTACAATTTTTTCATTTGGTTGCTTGTAATATAATTTCTCATAAAATAAAAAGCATAATTGATTTTTCTTAATCTTTTAGTTAAAACACTTATGTGCTCACCCCATTTCAAATATTGATCCACATATAAACCAAGATATTTAACAAAATTAACAATTTCAATGTTTGTGCATGCATGTAGACTCATACAAACATAGGTGGGCATAACACACTAAGTTAAACGAATATATAACCCTGAGATATTCTTTGGGTAGAGACCAGTCAAAGAACATAATACACTTGGATTTATTTACATTAATAATTAATCTATTCTCTACCAACCATTTCAATATTTTATCCAAATCTTTCTGAATATTAAACTGTAGCGTCTGTCTATTATAGGCAGAGCACACAAGTGCAGTGTCATCAGCATAAGCAAAAACAGATGAATTACATTCAAGGTCAAGAAGTTCATTAATATATATATAAGAAATATTACAGGTCCTAACACGCCCCCTTGTGCTGTCCCAAAACATAGCTCCAATGTTTCACTATAATACTTATTGATCCTAACTGTTTGTTTTCCTAAATCATTGTTAGCTGAAAAAGAATTTGAGTGCTGCCTTTCTGAAATTTCTTTGCCTGATTTTACTTTTGTTTAAGGATGTACATAGGTACATCCTTAAACAATCACCCTTACAAAACCTTGTTGATGGATTTCTGTCGAAATTTGAAGCAATGTGTAGTATTTTAACCCATAAGTACAAGCATATAATTTTAACTGGAGATTTTACATTAATATTTTAAAAAGAGATAGATTATAACACAAATTTATTAGTATTTAGAAATTGTATAACTTAACCAACAGAGCTGACTTTCAAACTTGAGTATATATAGGCAGAGAGAGTGCTATTGATAATATTATAAGTACGGTAACATAAAAGACAAAGAATGTAAGGTAACAGGGCTAATAACATATATCTCGATCATGATAACCAACTTTTTGAAATATTTGGAAGCAATGGTAGAAAAATCTCAAAAAAATACTGTAGGAAATTTACAAATAATAATATTGACCTTCTCTTGAATAATCTGCATAGAGAGTCTTGGTTGAATGTTATCAGGCTCCAGTAAATTCTAAGTATAATCAATTTTCTAACACTTTCTTTTACCATGTTTTTGGGACCTCTGTTTTCCCAAATCCATTACTTCATTGAGGGAAGGTGGTACAAGTCAATGGGTGACAGATGAGATAAGGTTAAAAAGGATGACATCTTTGAGTTAGAGAAAAGGTTTAAACAAAATAAAGAATTAAAGATATTGATTAAAAACTTGAAGAAGGATTTAAAATTGTACATAGAGAGAGACAAGAAAAAGTTGTTTGATAATACCATTTAAAAATGTGGAAATAGCTCTAAAACTACCTAGAACTTAATGAAAACATAAGTAAAAAAACAATAAAATCAAAATGCAAACATTCATATTTACTTTAATGGGAAAACGGCAGATGATCCTATCCAAATAAGCAATGTGTTGAATAATTTCTTTGTTTCAGTAGTTGATCAATTAGTATTACCCAAAATTGATAAGGGAAAAAAGTATAACTTTTGTGATCCTATAAAAAATAAATTTAAGTTTATCTCAGTAGGTGAAAAAGAACTAAGAAAATTAATAAATTCTTTTGAAGATAAACTATCTACAGGTTATGATGATATTTCAATCAATATTATTTAAAAAAATCTTGCCTTCATTAATGAAACCTCTTACTCATTTAATAAACTCATCTTTAATTTCTGGTCATTTCCCTGATAAACTCAAAATAGCAAAAGTAATCCCAATCTTTAAAAAGAGCGAGGTTAGTGATCCCTCATGCTATCACCCAATTTCATTACTTCCTGTGTTCTCTAAAGTGTATGAAAAGGTGGTTTACACACAGCTAATTAATTATTTGGTTAAATGTAAATTATTTGACAAACAGCAACATGGCTTTCAGGCAGGGAAATCTACAATAACAGCTGGGATTGAGTTTATTAATTCTATAATAGATTCAACAAATAAAGGGGAGAACATTATAGGAATTTTCATAGATCTTAGTAGAGCCTTTGATGGCATGTCACACAAAGAATTATTAAAAATTTTATCAACATTAGGTATTGGCGGTAAAGAGTAAAACTGGTTTGAATTCTACCTGGAAGATCGACAACAGTACGTTGAAATTGAAAATACAGTGTCTAATAGACATGATAAATATGTTTATATTAGAAAATTTAGCTCAAAACAGTTAATCATCCCGCATGGTGCCCCTCAGGGATCTATTCTAGGCTCATTACTATTTTGATGCTACATAAGAGGCTTAACAGGTTTGATCCCAAGGAACAGTAATATTTGCCTAATGTAACCATGTCGGGAAAATCAAAGGAGAGAGTGAGAGGAATCATCTTTTATTTCCCTCTCAATAATCAAAGAATTTTTTGACAGCAAAAATCTTTTAATAAACCTAAATAAAACTAACTTCATCTCATTTTGTACTAAGCAAAACCAGGTAAATTTACAGACAACTATTTTGTTAGATGAAACGCCACTGAAAAAAGTAGAACATACCATATTTTTAGGGCTCAAAATTGACCAAAACCTTAGTTGGGATAAACATGTAAACTGTGTAATAAATAAAACCTCTTCTGGTTTATATGCATTACAAAAAAAGCCTAAAATATGCAACTTAAACATTTTAAAAACAATATGCTACGGTTCATTCACACTTGGCTTAAGGCATAAGTGTATATGGTTCTACGACAAAAAGTAATCTCGACAGGTTACTTCTCTAACAAAAGGGGGCACTAAGGATTATGTGTATTCATCTATTTAAAAAGAGATGAATCGGTCAAGCATCTTTTTGTAGAATTAGCCATACCAACTGTCATTGGACTGTATATATTAGCATTGATTATATAAACCTACAATAGATAAACCATCTAATAGGAATATTTGTGGCAGTAATTTTGTTAGTTAGTGTGGCCCGCAACCACAGCTGGTTTAAACTGCATTACATTTACATGGGACTACACTAGCGCTCCACAATGGACCACAAAAACAGCTGATATTTTGAGACTCAAAATTTAACATTGGATGGAAAATCTATTTGTGTATAAAATCAATGATATTAGAAACTGTTAGTTATACAAATCAGTTTGCAAATCCTTATTAGACATGGTCACGATACTCAAATAAATAGACAAGTGGAATGTCATCATTTAGAGTTTTATAGAAAAAAAACTACATTTATTGAGACAAAACTATTATATCACCTTCCCAGAAACTTTTTGCTAGAGTAAAATGTTGAGAATTTTATAAAAACCTTAAAGGAGTTTTTTTATTAAATTAGCTCCTTACTCCTTAGAAGAGTTTTGGGAAACAGATTTAAAACATAAACTAATATCTAATAATTTTATTAGATATTAGTTTAGTTTTAATTCATTAAGTTAAATATTAAAAAAATTGTTTTTTTCTTTTAACACTCTGACTGATCACAAACGTTTCTTTGAGTATACTTAATCTAAATATTCTTTTTTAATTTTAGAATAATTTATTTTTCCATACTAAAATAATAAATTGTTATACTACTGTTTGCTTGTTGTAAAAATGATAATTATTTACATTTAATTTTTTAACTTTAAAGAAGTTTCTTGTATTTAATATATTTTATTTAGTTTTCTATTTTAATAGATAGATATTGAATTACTTGTCAGTTGAAAATAAAAATAAGGTTTAAATTAATGTAATGTTTTGTACAGATAATTAAGGGTCTCCTTACTACCAGAGATGGTTCAAATTGTTATTATTTTTGACAATTAATAATTAATTGTAGTTTAGCTGTAACATTTCTGACGCCATTCAATGTATCAAATGTACATATTACTGAATAAAGGATGTTTTAAATTTGAAGCTTACAATAAGACATTGTGAATATAACCAGTATTTTCACAGACATAAAATGATTAAGAAAACACATAAAATGCAGTTTTTACTAAAATATTTTAAACTTTAATTCACATATTTCCTGAAAATGTAATCAAAATTATTAAAGCAGTTTTAAAGAAAATTCTATTTTTGTATGTTTTTTGCATATAAAAAAAAACGGTTGGGAGATATTAGTACACCTGGAGACATGGTCTGGACACGTCTACACACCATATTCATAAAAATCTATCTATCCGATCGGTCTCTAGTGAAGCACACAGACGGAAACACAAATTCTTTTTCCGAAAAAACACTTTTTTGGGTTCAGGGGGTTCTGAAATGGATTTTTGAACCAACTTGTGAACAATTTTTTTTGAGCGATCACGATGCTTTCTCTATGCTAACGCATATGAGAGAAAGTAAAAACAACCTTTTAATTTAATCTATAAAAAAATTACATGTATGATTTCAGCTGTGATTTACTCCTACATTGAGATCAAAACAGCTCTTGTGTATATTCTACGGGGATTAGAAGTACACATCTCCAAGAAAACACCACAGTATTATCAGCCTCATCCTTGGAAGTTTTTGATGGCACCAAAGAATGGATTACCTTTGATATTCAGGAAGCGACAGTCATAAAAGGGATCAATTCTCTATTTAAATATTTCATAAAATGCATGAAATTTAAGCAAAAATTATTGGTTTTGGTGTTAAAACATGTTAAAACTAAGACTGGCAGGAAAAATTTCAGTGGAATGGAGTGAGCATAGGGAATGTAAAGTGCGGGCAAATTGTAAATGTTTAGTTTGGCAACGTGATATGATACATGTCTCAGTAATGTTTTAATTATTATATGGACTAATATAAGTTTCTATGTATACAAGTATGAGTATTTTCTCTTTATCGATTACAGGGCTGCCACCTATGGGAGTGAAAATAGTTGAAAAAGTGAACAAATAGTTACCATTTGATAAAATAATGGTAACGAAAGCAAAGTATTCAATGAATTACTTTTAAAAAAAATCCTTGAAAAACTCAGTGGCAGCGGAAGGAGTTTGGAGCATGGGGTCAATCGGAACAAAGGCGCGGGGGTTATCGACCCCCAGGGACGAGGGAGGACAAATTTTTAAAATAAACACACCTGGAAATTACATTTTATATTAACTTTGGTGCAATCGGTTTTCGGCGAGTTAATTATTTCCCTAGCACTAATTCCCTTTTGGATTTAATATTGAGTGATGTACATTAATGTGTTTGTTGTTTGAATTGAATATTTAAAAGTTATTTTATTTATATGAAATATTCTGCAGCTTTTAAAAGTAGTATTTTTAGTTTTTTGCCATTGTTACAACACAAAAACAGGTAGTTCTTTTACATGTCAAAAGATAATGTAGATATATTTTGTATGATATGTGCATCTTTGATTAACAATAATTTAGCTTGTGATCTTTTAAAATTATCTTAAACATTTTATATGTATTCCGCTACTGTTCTTTTTTTTAATTTAGCATTTTTAAAATGTATAAAATTAAATTTTTGTATGCTAAATTTCTGTATTACATTTAATGTACGCTAGATGATCATAGCACAATATGTATAAGAGTTTATAGCAACTCTATTGCACAAAATGTGATACTGTAATGTTATTTTTTATTGAGATGTATTATATAGGTTATTGCAAGTTTTATACTGATGTAGACATGTCTGTATGATACATTAAATAGTAAAATGAGTTTCTCCATTCAATAGTCAACATCTTTAACCTCTGTATTCTGCACTTCTGTTTTCCAGTAGGAACTACACTCAAACCCCATTTCTATACAGGGCCAGGTCTACAAATGTTGGGCCCCCCTGCAAGATATCTGCCAGGCCCCCTCCCCCAACTCAGTGAAAGGGCTTTCGTGTGGGGGTCTGGACTTGGAGAAGTATTGTACTTGCTAAATGGTAGTCCGAGGCTGGCTCCCTCGACAATTTTATTAAATTTAGGCTCTAATAACACAAGACAATTTTGAATAGTCAATACAGTATCACATTTCGATTTCCGTTTCAGACCTAAATGTTTACAACAGTAAAATTATAATGTAAAATTGTTTTATATCATATATAAAGCCAATAAGTGGTGAAGTTGGCTTTTAAAAACTAATAAGTGCGAAATTTTTCTAAATCTTAAAGGTTAGGTTTTTCTTTTACTTCCTACACTACTGAAATAAGTAGAATATAAGGAAGGAAATTGACATTGATTTATAAGAGATAAAGAGCTCGAAATAAAGAGCTAAACCTATTAATAATGACAAAAAATTATCAAACTAATAAAGCCTAGACAGTTACTCTCTAAATGATTACGTACAAATTCATCTTTGACCAACATCATTTCCATTGAAACCGGTTTTCCTATTTTTCATTTCGGCAAACTGCTTAATGATTTTCTTAGTGTCCAACCCAAAGGCTTCCTTGTGGTTAAGGTAATTCAATCTCTCCTGACGCATGGTGCTTCTCAAATAGCTCTTCATTCTCTTTGAAGTGGAAAAGAAGCGTTCAGCAGAGGCGACTGTCACTGGTAATGTTAAAAATGTTGTTATAGCATTTAGTACCTCTGGGAAACTATATGAAATAAACTCAAAGTCTATGTATAAAACTTTGGCGAGTTTAAATACAGTCTTTCTCGCAAAGCTCTTTGATATTTTGTCTGAAGCTTCGTTACCAGTTTCACCAACTCACTTTCCGACAGGGACAGAACTTTAGGGAACAAAACGGAGAATAACAACCAAGTTGTCTTGAGATGAAAAGACAACAAAACTGTCAGTTTTGGCAACTGTTCTTCTTGTCTCCTCCTCTTGTTAACATTTTTTCTTCCTTTTTGCCCCCCACTCAATGGTTTAGTATTCATTTTGAAGTAAGAGTAGCAAACTTAACTATGAGTACCGATTCTATTAATGCTCTGATATAAGCGTGCACTGAAAACTAACAGTGGGCGTACCAAATTATATTAAATGATTTCAATTGAGAGCGTAAATCTCGGTAAGTAACTCAGCAGAGAAGACATCCATCTTCACCTCTCCTGACCAACTTGCAGCAAGCTCTTAAGGTACGTGAACTGTGAAGTTAGGGAATAAATAAACAACAAATCACTGGTTCGCGGATGCGCAGAACACTCACCCCGCCCTCCCCACAACTCACTGCCTTCGATATGTCACTGTCAGTCATATGGCAGGACGCAATCGCACTAGAACTCCCAATCCCATATTTAAATCATTAAAATTAAGACTTTACATTTTGTCTGAACTGTACCAGCTTAGTACAAATTATTAACTTTCTATTTTAATCAAGGGATTGAGGGCTTTGATCCCCCGCAGTGCGGGTCAGTAGATCCGGCTCTGTGTTTCAACATACTTCTTACCTTAGGCCTAATTGTAGATATGTGACTTGAGGGTTAGGTTATTAAGACTAGGACAGGATTAATTAATAGAAAGGTAAAGCTCCAGAAAATGTACTTCATAAGATAAGTCGACTAAACAAATAAAAAAACACATTTAATAAATGTGGCAAGACAATAAACAACAATTTTTTTTAATTTCCTCAGGACCCTCTGGGGTTATAAAAAGATAAGTTTTATTTGTCACTGGTTAAGTATATGGCAGGAGTGGGGATTCAACAGAGTTCAACACATTTCATACAAAAATGAAATGAATGAACATTGAACAGTGACTGTTGACTGAGTGATGTTAGAACCACAGTAATGTAATTAACATCCATCACTGAAATGTTACACTGGAGATAATAAAATTTCACCTAATTTTACGATTTTGGAATCAATAATAAAAAAAATGTTGGAACAGACACATTCCTAGTACAACATATTTATGTCATTTTAAATATTTATCACCCGTCATTGGCCTTGTCCACGTTTTGCAACACGTGCTTCTTTGTGGAATAAAGATAAGTTTACTCCTTGAAAAGCAATGGACAATCAATAATAATGTAGGTGAACTTAAATGTATTAAAAGAATTTTAAATATTTAGAAAAATAACCAGTGGCTTTTGTTCAGCTTGGGATTTGAGAATATATCATCAATTTTCTGGAAACTGGAAGTAATGGAGTATGTGGGCTAGTGTTCAGAGGAAGTCTTGTTTTAAAGTTTTATTTGTGTCTACACTTTTAAAAGGCTTTCGTATTTTTACAATTATTTATAATCAGTATCAAATTGCTAATGGGTAAATCAGGGGCGGGGGTTTACTACACAATTAAGTAAATGTCATTGGTACATATAAATTTGTGTGCTAACTCTATTCTTCTGAAATGAAAATTACTGATATGGGATGAAAAGGACTAGACTACTTTTAGTGTAACATTAATAAAAAAAATGCCTGTTATGTAGGAGGCTTTGCACACGTAATAGATTTTTCAGATTTTGAACTTTGCAATTATGTCAATAGACAATCATGCTTTTAAGAAAGATCAGTGGTCAGAAAGCTGAAGCTGCAGCGACCAGATCCTAGCTCCCACATCATTTATCAAGAATAGGTTTGAAAAGAAGTTGAAAACATCTGCAGCTTTCATTCATCTTACAGCAGGTTATTGCACAGTATGGAGCAGAGGTTTGTTGTTTTAGTTCTACAGCCTTCTTCCTTGTCCCTATCTATTGCGACTTTCAATGCTTAGTGCCAGGCTAATTAAAGTTTCTCGGTTGTGAAAAAAGCCCTTATAGACAACTGAAGGACGGTCTGCCACAGGGTTCTGTACTTGCTCCAATTTTGTTCAAAGTGTATACCACTGACAACCCAATCACAAAGTCTATAAACGTAGTGTAATGTTAAATTGATCGCTAACGTTTAAAAACCATCCTCAAAAACAGCAGCTAAAATCAAATGCATTACATCATTTTGCCAGAACAACTAGAGGAGCACACATCCTGCGTACAACTTTGTACGCAACTTTGTGTACAAGCTTTGTCACTGGTCTATTAAGCTGCTGAATACAGTACTCCCGTATGGTTAAATAGTTTTCACACTAGAGATTGAGATAGGGTCATGAGAGCTATTAGTGGCACTCATATAGCAACTCCACTTCCTTGCCTCCCGGTGCTTTCCAATCTAGCTCCTCCCGAGATAAGAAGTCAGGAAGCACTACTTAAATAAGATCTTGAATGCCCAGCACCTCCCCATTACGCAGGATCCCCCACATCAGAACGGTCGCACCTCTACCTACTACTTTCAAGTTGAGCAGATCAAATTTCTCGCCCAATACTATAGCTGGGCTGTAAGCATGGAGCAGTTTTTATGGGTGAAATATGTTCCTAATTTACGATCCGTCAATAACTTTAGGTGGGATGAACCTCCCTTGAAGGGAGTGAACACTGTTGAATCGGTTCTGAACTAGTGTGGGCAGATGTATGTAATTGCTTGCAGTATAAATGGGGATTGACACTAGATCAGTCCTGTGATTCCAGGGAGTCTATGCAAACAATGGATCACATAGTTACAGAGTCCCCCATTGCTATACCCACCCGTCCACCCATACACATACAGTGTTAGTGACCCACCCATCCATCCATACACATACAGTGTTAATATTAGCCAGTATAAACCAATTCGCTGCATTTATGCTAAATACTGACTGGCCTAAATATACCATTAATCCTAAATTATTTGCATCAATAACGGATACGTTTAGGTAATAATTGTTTCACCCGTCAATGGAATATGTTTTACAAACTCGAGCCAACGCACAGGCATCTGCCCATGTACGCTCTTTCCCTAAGGACGATATACATATATCCATGTTCCAAATTACGCTATTAATTTAATCTTACATTATTATTTTTTAATACCTTTTATATATGTATATATATATTTTTTTATTTCATTGTATAGTTAAATTTTATATTTTTTATTTTGGGAAACAACAATAAACAATTTCATTTCATTTCAGAGAGGCAGGTCTTAAATGGCTCAATGGAGTGGACTTAGCTTTGTGACAGATCACTTTATATTTTTATTCAATTAATATGCCATCATGACTTTGTATCTTTATCCAAATATATATCGCAGCTTTTTAAAATTAAAAAATGGTAGCTGACAACAAACCATACGATATATATAGTGGTCAGACCAATATGGTTTGTAAATTTTTCCAGATATCTTGTAGGTTAATGAGGTGAAGAAACTGAAAATTAAGAGACAGGGATGTGAATAGAACATGCTTTGCATGATTACTTTGTTGCTAGGATTAGAACCGTGTAACTGCAACAATAATTCCCGATTCCTGTCCCTTGTTACCAGCTTCCATCATGGCCAACATAAATTAAACCATAAACATCTTAAAAGCTTCTTTTTGAATCACAAAAAGATAACCCGACATAGACTTTTTCCTCTTAACAGAAACACTCCATAATATTTTGTCCATCCTAAAAATCCAAGTATCTTATCCTAAAAATCCAGAAAACCTCCATACTATTTTGTCCATCCTAAAAATCCAATCTATTAAGACAAGCAACTACCCAATTCTAATTCTTATAACAAGAAATATGCATAACCTGTTCCATCCTGTTCAGTTACCAGTTTCACCAAATCATTAACCAGTTACCTAGAAACCGCTCTTTTAACACCACCAACTTAATTTCAATTAGATCCTAAACAGATCCTAGGACAACACTGCCCAGTTCTATGGTATATTGGTCTTATCACTGAAACCATTCGTAAACACATGAATGGCTAAAGACATTACTGTAAAGTTTGAACTCTCAAAAAACCATTTTTGGCTAGTGGAGAATGCAAGTATGGTGGCTGAGTGACTAATGTTTCCAATTACAAAGTAGAAGGTTTAAATCCCTAAACATATTTATACTGATTTTTTACTCATTTAACCCTGAACCCCAAATCCTACCTTGCAATGAATTATTGTTTGCAATTTTTAATTGAGATGTAGGTTACTTTTAATAGTAATAAATTATTCATTTAATTTTTTTTATGTATGCTGATTATTGCTATACAGTTATATAATATCAATTAAGAAATTCCCCAGTGCAGCAGACTGTTTCCCCAGCATCAAGTGTAAAATGATAAATGACTATGAATGAAAGAATAATATTCAGTAGAATCTCGGTTATTCGAGCCCCGATTAACCGAGCTAGTCATCATCAGAGGATGAAAAATAAACATAAAGCTATTAATAAAAGGAAAACTATAGTACTACACATCATATAATCGTTTGAAAAGTAATCAGTGTCTCTATTGGCTGTTGGTGCTAGGTTAAGGCGCTGCAGGGCCGTCATGAGATATATTTATGATATTGTACCCTACGATAGGAATAATTTTCCCACCCAAATGCATTCACTCATGACACATAACCACCTGACACCCATCTGCTTAGTCGTCTCTGCTCTCGCACTGAATGTGGTTGTTTTAGTGTGTTAATTTTCGTTATTTTATAATACGGTGTTGGAAATATTGTCGTAATTTATTGTTCTTACTATCATTGTTCAATATTTTATTCAAGTGTTTTATATGAGAGGTAAATGGTTGACAGTTGCTTATCTTATAACCAAATTGATATGATGAATCAATTAGTGTTTTCGTCGCCAATATGTAAAATAAATGTGGTATTGATACGATAATTTTGTTCCGTTAAAATGTTGAATGCTTCCCTGCACTATTAAGAGAGTAATGCAGATTGCGTTAAATGACAGGATAAACACGATAATTTCGTTCGGTAATCGGACTAAACGGTGCCCTGCACTTAAAACCAAGACGCGAATACTACCGTGGACCGTAGATAGATGAAATACGAAAGGTAGGGTGAGACATCGATACTGGGAGATCGGTTAACACGAATGAAGGAATACTCTGCTTTCGATTTCAACAAATGTAACGTTAGAGGAAATCAATCATCCACAAAGCCTCCTATGGACATTACATTATATTTTTAGTATTAAATTCTATTATTGTAGTTTTTTACCGACTGTTGTAGAGTTTGTAACTGGAATACTTATTCCCAACTTCTTGTCATCCTTCGGTAATACAACTTTTAAAAGACATAACCTGGTGTTCCTACTTTTTTACAGTACTGTTACTAGATTTACACTATTTTGCGTTTTTTTCTTGTAATAAACATGGCTTTTAAATTATTTTTAACATAACCTCCGTATTATTCGAGTTTTTACGTATCCGAGGACGTCTCGGTCCCAATTACCTCGTTTAACCGGGAGTTTACTGTACTACAAATAAGAGGTATTTAGCTATATGATGGTTATTTCTTCTTAGAGCAATAATTGCTTCAATATTTCTTTTTATGTGTTACATGTAAGCCAATCATGATCGCTTAGCACTTAAACTGATTATCTTTTTTTTTGTAACAAAAATATAATATCTTGTGCTTTAGTTGAATACCGGTATATTGTTTTGTGAATACCACTTGTGACTTGATAATTATTTGGGATTTTTCTTTGCATAAATGATCATAAATTATTCCTTTCACATGAGAGATTATCAGCATATATTATGTATGACCTTTGAAAATTCATTTGCAAAATTATTAATTTAAGTAACAAACAGTGTTAGTCCTAAAATGGATAATTGGGGATCACCATGTCTAATGAGTAATTTATTTTAGTATTTAACCTCTATAAATATAGAATTATTACAATTGGTTTTGGAAGTATGGTTAAATTTATTTTACTGCTTCTTCAAAAATCAGTAATATTTTTAATTTTCATGATAAAATTTAGTGAGTTAAATGGTTTTTTTGTCAGAGTCTGCTTTGTACTGATTGAACAATTAGTCTGTGCACGGCAGTGTTGCTACTAACCATATTACTAACAAATATTACAATAATAAACATCAGCTGATAGTAATAAAAGAATCTAAATATCTGATACTTAATACTTATTCAAGGCAACTGGGTGAGTAGGCTTATGTTTTCATAAGAGAGCCCACTTTTCACTCCTAACCTACGACCAGCTGTCTCTGGCTGTGCGCTAAGACTAATTGTTCAGTCGGTACTCTGGGGTTTCTTCCTATCCCAACCAAACAGAATTGTAATTTAGAAGTGCTTTTTAAGTATTGTGACCTGAACAAAATGCAAATTGATTTATGCTAAAAATAATTTTGTTTTCTAAGCATCATACTCTTTTGAATATTAATCAATTCCTCAAATATTTTTACTATGGTAAGTGTTATAGAACTAGGTATATGCTTTTAATAGTCTTCTTTTGGGCCTATTTCTATACTGGTATAACGTTAGGCCATTTTAGTTGTTCTGGAACTACTCCATTTTAATACAATAATTAATAATTTGACATAAAGGTTCGCGTATAAATGATGAGTTAATTTTTGAAAATAGGACCATCTATTTTCAAAATTAACACATCTAAGCCATGCCTATTTTTCAATTTTAATACAGTACTGTATCATGTACCTCTTCTACTTTAATTTCTTGAAACATAAATTTATCGATATATTTTGTTGTTTCCTATTAGTAGTACTGATTAAACAATTAAAATTTCCTTTACCTGTGATTTCATTGTAAATACAAAAATTCAGTACAAAATGATGCAGTGTAATTAGTTACCCATTTTAAAACCGCAAATTCATTGATCAATAGAGAAGTTGATCCTAAAGGACAGACAGTTTGTGAGTTATTTACAACAATGTGTACACACTTTTTCTTTGACCACATGCAAATATGGATGTAAGCTCACACCAAACATAAAAACTTACATAGCTCCTTCCATTAATTTTAAAGTGATAGCTAATCTGAGAGTTATGCCAGTAAAAAATACTCTTTAAGTACAGGGAGCAGCAGAAATACTCGACAACTT
Organism: Stictocephala bisonia; assembly: GCA_035578905.1. Taxonomy (NCBI): domain Eukaryota; kingdom Metazoa; phylum Arthropoda; class Insecta; order Hemiptera; family Membracidae; genus Stictocephala; species Stictocephala bisonia. Next base: position 3,313 of record JAQJVL010004318.1, on the reverse strand, counting down.
TCAATTGCATATAATTGGTTGGCCGTGTGGAGGGGAATGGTGGAGAACTGGACGTTCTCAATGCCATATACATGATTTCAGTAGCCATAGACCAATGGTCTAGTGTGCATTGGGCATTTGTCAATGGAACATATTATAAAAGGGGTAGTTCTGTTGTGATTTTAATGTGGCTTGTGGAAGATGTGGCCCATCCCGATACAGAATCAGATTTTTTCAATGTTATTTGGTAAAGTGCTGTAAATATTTTAGTTTATTACCAATTAGCAGGACATTTTTATTTTTTTTATATTTAATTACCTCATTGTAATTATTTATTAACAAGTGTTTCTGTACAACTATGTATCTATCACACAATAAATAAATTTGAGTTTGAAATTGTGGGTGGACAGTTTCAGATAAAGAAGGCGTATGGCCCATCAAGGTTAGTAAGATCATACACATTGCTGACAGCTATCTGATCACACAGTATGAGTATTTTACACTTTCACTCTTAAAAAATTGCAATCGTCCAAAAACCTTAAGCCGTGTGACTATGCTAATCGTCAGACTTTATCAGAGCTAATAATCGATTTGAGGGATGACAAGAAAGTTCTTGTAGTTGGTGACGAAGCTCATTTTCATCTCAATGGTTATGTCAATAAACAGAACTTTACAACTTTCGATATTGGTTGGATCAAAACCCCCATGAGTTGCACGAGCATTTCATAGTGCCATAAATGGTGTGCGGTAATCAAGATATGTGTCATCCATTGGACCATACTTTTTTTAGGAAGAAGGGACCATACTTTTTTTAGGAAGGAGGGGATGAACGGTTACAGTAAACCAAGAACGTTTTCTAAGCCTGCTGGGCAGTTTTTTTACATGGAACTAAGAAGAAAACCTAGCTCCTAGAAAGATTTTGTTCGAACAAGAAGGATCCAGTGCCCACACAGCAACTGCCATCATGGATTATTTTAGATCAAGTTCTGTGACCATAGTATCTCACAGAATTGCAACATTTCAATAAACTTACAAAAACATTTATAACTACTGCAAGTATTTTTATTTATTAACAGTAAGGTATTTCTGCCACTCCCTGTATTTAGGGAGTTCATCCCATCAGATTGTTCAATTGGAAAAATACTCTTACCTTATAGAAAAATAAAAATTTGGATTAGTTAACACAGAAAACATGTATAACTTAACAAAAAAAACTTTTATTCATAAACGTTCTGACATTCTTGCAGCAACATTTCTAAGTTGACCATATACTTTGGATGGAGGACTTCCTAATATAAGGTTACATATTGCTTTCATTGCTACCTGAATATTCTGATATGAACCTAAAATATGAATTTTTGAATCAGCTAAAACAATCCGTGTCTTAGTAATATTCTCAATGGTAAATTTAGTTCTACCACCTTTGCCGGCCAGTCTCCCTATGGCTCGAGATAAGTGATCTCCTCTTAATGTTTTTACATCTTTAATTTCAAAAGACTCGACAAATAAATTGTCTAATCGAAGTAATGCCAGTGCATCTTCCACTTCAAAACCGTACACAAAAGCTTTTACAAAATCTGCTGCTTTTTGGAGATTACCAATATCATCAGTACCAGGACAATTGCGTATTTCAACATTCCTGGTTTTTAGATTGAACCGGATCTGTAGTTTAAGGTGTTCTACAACTGGAGAGAAAATCTTCATCCAATTTTCTTTAAGTGGTGTGTAGCGATGAGCAGGAACTGGAACTTTACGCATATCAATTCCACTTAGTTGCCTCTTACTCCGCTTTGCAGCAGCAACTAGCTGAGGAGTCTTGCCTTCAATACCATTCACAGTCTCTACCTCCATCTCCTCTGGTGCTGCTGATCTCTTGGAAGCTTTCTTCATGGTTTGTTCTTCTGAATGAGTTGACATCTAAAAACCACACAATAAGCTCTTAGTTTTTATTTGAATATTATAAGGAGAAAGCATTTCAAAAGTTTTACAGTAATATGATTTGGCATAGTTAGTATATGATGGCTATATTTTTTAATTTGTTTGAATTGTATACACTGTATTAAAATTGTCCCTGTTAAAAAGTTTTTGAGACTTAACAGGGCCAGATATTGTAAGCATTTATTGGATATAAATAAATTTAAAAATATAGCTAAAACTTATAACTTAAAAAATGATAACAGGGTTCATTGAGTAAATCTGGTTATTGTAAAATTAGGCTGATTCGAAAACTCTAGTAGTCTTTATAGAATAATATAAGAACTCAATGTAAAATACAAAGCAAACACAAGACTACACATTTTGTCCATTATTCATTTTTATTGTACCATTCTTGTTAATTTCAATTTTAGGGAGCAAAGATGTTTCATTTATTTTTTATTAGTTCTTTATGTCCTAAACTATTAATGTATCATGTATATCCTAGGATTATTCTAGGATATGTGATATACAACTATGTTGTCTAGGGCAATAAAACACTTAAAATCGTAATGGTCATTTTTTTTAAACAACAAAAGATAATAATGATTAGATGTACCAATGAAACTTTTAATTAATTTTACTCATTGATACAGAGAACAGTTCTTGAACATACACCTATGAAGAGGACGGGTCTGTCAGCATTTTCTTCATTTTTAGTTGAATGAAAGAGCTTGTAGTACAAAAAAAGTACTGCACAAAGTTTACAAAAAAGGCCCCACTAGTTTACAAGCCATATCGTACATATACTTAGCCATTGTAATGTACGAGGACGGTTCAATAAGTCCTTAGAAAATACAAGATAAGTCGCAAAAGTATCAATATTGTTTTATTTTTATTTACTATCATCTGTTGCTTGACAACTGTGAAAGTTTCAGTTGATTTCATCAGCTGATTTCATTGTTGTCGTTGATTGAATCAGGAAAGGTTTGTTTATTTAGAATGATGGACACAAGTGAGTTTCGTGCTGTGATTAAACACTTTCATTTGAAAGGCTTAACACCGAAGGAAATCAAAGTTGAGTTGGATGCTGTTCATGGTACATCTGCTCCTGATTTGGCAACTGTTTATAACTGGGTAAACGAGTTTAAACGTGGCCGTACATACACAAAAGATGAACATCGTTCAGGGCGCCCAGTGGAAGTGACAACCCCAGAAATGGTTGACAAAATCCACGATATGGTTTTGAGTGATCGGCGAATCAAAGTGCGTGAAATAGTTGAAGCTACAGGCATATCACAAGGCACAGTGTTCACAATTTTGCATGAAAAATTAAATGTGAAAAAACTCTCTGCAAGATGGGTGCCGCGCTTGCTCACAGAGGAGAATAAACGCATTCGTGTGGTTGATTCTAAAGCGT
>JAQJVL010004317.1:40000-46760 GCA_035578905.1 Stictocephala bisonia | reverse complement strand
TAACAAATTTGGTGGCATAGACTGAATAGTGGTGGATAGATGACCAACTTTGGTAGAGATGCCCAGGAGTGGCGGGGATAATCATGGGGGGATAGACTGCCCAGTCAGTGGCAGAGACTGATAGTTAATGGCAGAGACTGATTTATAAATAGCATATACTCACTAGTGATTGGGAGAGACTAACTAGTGAGTGGCAGAGACTAACTAGTGAGTGGCGTAGGCTGACTAGTGAGCGGCAGAGACTGACTAGTGAGTGACAGAGACTGTATAGTGAGCGGCAGAGATGACTAGTGAGTGACAGAGACTGTCTAGTGAGCGGCAGATTAGCTGACAGTGATAGCATTGGGGTTACTATTCAAAAATAAAAGTGGGCATTATTACAAAAATAAAAGTTAACGCTTTGTCTTATTTAATCATCAATTTATTTAAGATCACTGGTTATTTTACTTACGATGTACTATATAAGTGAATTTAAAATATCTTTAAATCTCATCATATTACCGATAATAATTGTAGGCTATGCATATTTTACACGAAGGACTGTTATGGTATGAAGTTAAAGCCTTATGTAAGTTATCTTTAATAATGAGATAATTATAACACCTTCATATACTCTTATTAGGAGAATGAAATCGACAATTTAAATTAAATACCATAAATCTCTTGTTAAGTATAAAATACCCCAAATATAAGCGCATTTGATCAATACAAATATAGATATATAAAAAATGTTTCACTTTATTAAAAACAGCTGCTTTTTTCTTAAACTCACATTCGCTATTGTAGGTTGGTAGAAATAAATTAAGCGAACGTTACTGCTTGTTGTAGTTGTCAGCATGACCGTTATTTACTAAAGGATGAACTCCCCCAACAGCACATAACTCAGTGGTTAACACCCTGGTATTCTGTTGCTGTTTGGTTAATTAACAGCTACATGCACTAACCAAAATTACTTTGAACGTAAATTAAATTTTGGTAATGAATTTTACGTTATATTCATGTCCTGAGTAGATTTAATTTGTAACACCACTAAAGAAGATGTTTATGGATAGGTTATGTTACTTATAAGATGCCAATCGTCAAGATATATACGAAGATAGTTGGTAAATGACTGTGATGAGTGTATATGAATGAATGTAGGCATTTAACTAACTAAGGTGAACTATGCCTTGCAAAGTTAAAGTCACTACTAGCCCAATTAGCCCCCTTTAGGCAACTAAGAGATCTAACGTTAAGTATGGAATCTGAACACCTTGTTGTTGGTTTGTAATTGATAAGCCTGATACTTAATTCTCTGTACTAAACAACACCAGGATCTTGGTCACCATCTAACACAGAACCACATACTTTTATGGCAATGTCCAATTCGACCGCAGTAATTGAGAAGTCACCATGTTGGTAATAATAATAATAAATCCTTTATTGCATAAACAATATAAAAAACATTGTATAGCAAACGTCAGTATTAAAATAAATTAACCTAAGGTAATAATGATAATAATAAATTTAACCCATCATTCATAACAATAAATACACACAAACATACACACTAGGAGGGCATTCACACAAAACTACCTATAGTGTTTGAAACTCCCACAACAGTCAACGGGATGTGTCTAGTCAATTAAGTTGGTCTCCCAGTCGTGTGCAAGGAACTCTCCAACGCTGTAAAAAGCCTGGGACAACAGCATGTCTCTCAAACGGGTCTTAAATATTTTTGAATCTGGAGCAATTGTCATTTCTTTAGGTAAGCTGTTAATTAATTTGACACTCACCTGCGAGGGCAGGTGTTGATAGACTACCGTTCTGTGTTGCCCAGTACGGTAGTCATCTCTGCCTCTAGTATTATAATTATGTAAGTCACTGCCCCTTATCAGGCCGCATTTGGACATTCAAAATAAAATTTGCTTCAAAAATATACAAGCAAGGCAGAGTCAACAGCTTGAGTTGTTTGAACATTGGTTTGCACGACTCTGCTCATTAAATATCAATAAATTGGGCTGCCCTTTTTTGATCTAAACACTTTCAAAATTAATATTTACACTACTTCCCCAAATCACCAGTCCCTAGGAAAGGTGAGGGGGAAATGAGACCAATATGGTTCACCCCCCCCCCCTCGCCCCCCCCCCTCACACTCCCTTCCGCACCTCCCCTTTCTTCCCCTGCCCCACCGCCCCCAACACCGCCCCTCCCCACCCGCCCACCCCTCCATCCCCCTCCCCACCCTTCTCCCTACCTCCTACCCCCCCACCCTCTCGCCTCCCCCTCTTCTTCCCCCACCTCCCCACTTCCCCTCCCCCGCCCCCTCCCCGCCCTCTCCCCCCCTTCTCTACCCCTCCCCCCTCCTCCCCTTCCCTCCACCCCCCTCCCCCCCTTCCACCCTCCCCACACTCCCCCCAAATCCCCCCCCCGCCCCACTCTCTATTCACTCCCCTCCCGCTCCTGGTCTCCCCCCTTCCCCCCCTTTCTTTCCCCTTCCCCCCCGCCCCTCCCCCCACCCCCTTTCCTCGCCCCTCCCTCCACCCCCCCTCCCGCCCGCCTCCCCCTCCCCCCCCCTCCCCAACCCCCACACTCACCCCCTTTTTCCTCAAACTCCCCACCCCTCGACCCTCTCCCCCCCTCTACTCCCCCCCCCCTTTCCCTCTCCACCCCCCCCCCTCTCCCCCCACCTCCGTCCCCCCCTACCCCCCCCCCCCCCCTCCCTCCCTCCTCGCCCCCCCCCCCCTCTTCTCCCAACCCCTTCTTCCTCTACTCCCCCCCCCCCCCTCCCCCCCCCACCTCATCCCCCCCTCCAGCTCCCCTCCCCCCCCCCCCCCTCCCCCCTCATACTCTTACTCCCCCCTCCCTCCCCCCCCCTACCTCCCGCCACCCCCCACCCCCCTCCCCCCCCTCCTACTCCCACTCTCCCCGCCCCCCCGCTCCCCCCTTCCCCCCTCCCTCCCCACCTCCCCACCGCCCTCTCACCCGTCCCTCCCCCCACTCCCCCTCACGCCTCCTCATCTCTCTCTAATCCACCATCCGCCCCTCCTCCTCCCCCCCCACGCCCCCTCCCCCCCCCCCCTACCCCCTCAACCCCGCCCCACTTCCGTACCTTCCCCCTTCTGCCATTTTTACCTCCACCCCTCCCCACCCCCCCACTCCCCCTCCACTCCATTTCTCCCCCCCCCTCCCCAAACACCCACCCCATCCACCCCCCCCCTCCCCCTACCCCCCCGCCCTCTCCCCAAACTCCTCCTCCCCCCCCCCCCCCCCCCCCCCCTCCTCCACCCCCCCCGTCGCCTCTCTTCTCTCCCCCCACCCCCACTCACTCCTCTCTCCCCCTCCTTCCGTACGCCACCTCCCCCCCCGCCTCCTCGACTACCTAACGCCCTCCCCTCCCTCCCTCCCCGCCCCCCCTTTCTTCCTCCCACCACCCCCCCTCCCCGCCCCTCCCCCCACACGCCCCCCCCCCCTGTCTCCTTCCGTACCTCCCCCCAACTGCCTTTCCTACCCCTCCCCCTCCCCCATCCCCGCCTTTACCCTCCTCCCCCCTCAGCATACAAACCCCCTCCTCTCCCTCCCCCCACTCCCTCCCCCTTCTCCTACCCCACTCTCCCCCTCCCCCCTCCCCCCCCTCTGCCCACCCCCCCCCTGCCCCCCCTCCCCCCCTCCCTCTACCCCCCGCCTCCCCTTCCCCCCCCACCTCCCCTCCCCCTCTACCTCCCCCCTCCCCCCCCCCCCGCCTCCCAACCTCAACTCCTACCCCCCCTTCCTCGTCCCCCCAGCTCCACCCCTCACCCCCTCCCCTCCATCGACCCCCCCTCCCACCCCCCCTTATCTCGCCCCCATCTTCTTCCCCCTCCCAACCTTCCCCCCCCCCACTACTCCTCAATCCCACCCCTCCCCCCCCACATCCCCCCCCTCACCTACCTCCCACTCCCCCCCCCCACCTCCCTCCCCCTACCCCTCCTCCGCCCTTCTCCCCACCCCCCCCCCCTCCCCCTGCCCCCCCGCCCTCCTGCGCCTCCCCCCTCCCCTCACTCGCCCCTCCACACCTTCCCCACTCCAGCCCCCCTCTCCCTCCCTCCCTCCTCCCTCTCCCCTCCTCCCCCCCCCTCTCTCTCACCCCCCTCTCACCCAACGCCCCCCCCTCCTAGCTCGCGCACTCCTCCCCCTCGCACCCCTCACACCACCCCCCCTTCCATCTTCTCCCCCCGCTCCTTCTCCTCGCCCCCCCTCCTCTCCCTTCACCCCTCTCTGCCCTCACCCCCACCTCCCCACCTCCCGATCTCTCGCCCCCCCCCCTCCCCCTCCCCTCTATCCCCCCCCCCTTCCCTCCCCAACCTCTCCCTCCCCCCCACCCCACCCCTCCCCCCCCCCCTCGCCCCACTCCTCCCCCCGGAGCCCCCCAACCCCCTACTTCCCACTCCCCCCCCCCCCCCACCCGCCTCTCTCCCCCCTTTCCTCCTTCCCCACGCCCCTTCCCCCCCCCTCATCGCCCTTCCTCCCCCCTTCTCCCCTCCCCCCTCCCCAACCTGCCCTGCTCCCTCTTCCCCCTCCCCCCTCCCCCCCCCTCTCCCACCCTGCCCCCCCTCTACCTCGCCCCCTCCACCCCCACCCCCCCCCTCCTCCCCCCCCCCCGCCCCCTCCCCCCCCTCCCCCCCACATACCCCCCTCCCCCCCTTCAAACCGCTTATCTCCGCCCGCCCCCCCCCCCCCCGCGTACCCCCTCTAACGCCTCCCACCGTCCCCTCCACCCCTTCCCCTCCGTGCCCCCCCCCCCTCTCCCCCTCCCCCACGCGCTCGTCCATCCCCCCCACTCCGTCTCCCCCCCCTCCCCTTTCCCTGTCTCACCCTCCTGTCAACCGCCCCACCCTCCCACTAACAACCCATAAACACACCGCAAAAGTGCATCTAACATACTTCACCCCTGCCGCCCTCCACAACAACCTAAAACAGCTCTCCTAACCCCCCCCCTCCTTCCCCCCCTCCTCCCCCCCCCCCCGCCCTCCCTCCCCTTTCGCCCCCCCCCCTCCCCCACGCCCGCCCCCCCCCTCTCCCCCCCCCCCTCCCCCCGCCCCTCCCCCTACCCCGCCCCCCCCCCCAAACTTCCGCCCCTCCTCCCCCCCCCCACCCCTCTGCTCCGCCCCCCCCCGCCTACACTCCTTAACTTCTCCCCCCCCATCGCTCCCCCCACCCCCCCCTACCCCCTCTGGCTCCCCTCCAGCCCCCCCCCTCCGACCCCCCCCCAACCCCCCCCCCCCCCCCCCCCTCCCGACCCCCCCCTCCCTCCCTGCCTTCATCCCCTTCCCCCCTCCCCTCCCACCCCACTCCACCTCCGCCCCCCGCCCCCCCTCAACCCCCCCCCCTCCACCCCCACCCCCCCCCTCCAACCCTCCACCCGCGCCCCCCTCGCGCGCTCACTTACTTCCTCCCACCCTTCCCTCACCCTCTGCCCCCCCCCCCTTCCTCCCCCTCGCCCTCCCCCCCCCGCTGTCTCCCCCACACCACCCCCTTCTTTCTCTCCATCCCCCGTACTCTGCCTCATCCTCTCCCCCCCAAGCCCTCCTCAAACTCCCGCCCCTTCACCCTCACCCCCCCCCCCTCCTCCCGTCTCGCCCTTCCCTCCATCCCCGCCCTCTCCGTCTCTTTCCCCCCCCCCCCCCCCTATCTCTCACCCCTCTCCCCCACGCCCTCCCCCGAACACCCGGATCCCCTCGCACCCGTCCACACAATCACCACCCCCCCCCCACCCCCTCTACTCCGCCTTCTACCACGCCTCCCCCCCCCCAATTACACCCCCCACCCCTATTCCCCCCCCCCCCCCTTGCCTCCTAACCCCCTTCCCCGCCCTCCCCCTCATTCCTCCACTCACTACTCCGGCCCCCCCCTACAACCCCTCTTCCCGTCCCCCTGACACTCCCCCCACCGCTCCCCCCCCCTACCCACTCGCCCCCTCGCGACACCACCCCCCGTCCTCGTCCACCCTCCTACCCTTCCTCTCCTCCCCCCCCCCCCCCCCCCTTCCGTCCACCACCATACAGCCTCCCCCCTACTTCCCTCCTCACCCACCCTACCCCTCCCCCCGCTTCTCTCCCCCCCCCCCCCCTACCCTCCTGCCCCTGCCCCTTTCCCCCCCCTCCCCCCCCCTCTCATCCTCCCCCTGCTATTCCCCACCCCCCCCAACCCCCCTAACTCCCCTCTCCCCCACATCCACTCCTCCCCCCCCCTACGCCCCCCCCCGCTCGTCCTCTCCCCTTCCCTCTCCCAACCTCCCTCCCCCCCCCCCCGCTTCTCCTGCCCCCCCCCCCTCCCCTTCCTTCCCCCTCCCCCCCCTCCACTCCACCCCGCCCACCGCCCCCCGCCCTTCCCCCCCCATCCCCTCCCCCCCCTCACCATCTCTCCCCGACCCCCCCCTTCCCGGCACCCCCCTTGCCTTTCCCTTCCCCCTTTCCTCCCCCCCAGCCCCCTCCCCCCCCCCTCCCCCACCCCCCTCCCCTCCCCCCCCCCTCCTCCCTAACTTCCCCCCTGCTCCCCACCCACTCCCCCCCTCCTCCCCCACCACCTCCTCCCCGCTCCCCCCCCCCCCTCCCACTCTCCCTCCCACCCCCCTGCCGCTCTCTCAAACCCCGTCACCCCTAAAAACCCCCACCCACCCCCCCCTACCCCTACCGTCCCCCTCCCCCTCACCCCATACACTATCTCCCACCCCCCCCCCCCCCCCTACCTTCCCCTCCTCCTCTCCTCCCCCCCCTTTGTCCACTCCCCCCCCCCTCCCCCC
>JAQJVL010004317.1:25000-27500 GCA_035578905.1 Stictocephala bisonia | reverse complement strand
CCCCCCCCCCCCCCCCCCCCCCCCCCCCCCCCCCCCCCCCCCCCCCCCCCCCCCCCCCCCCCCCCCCCCCCCCCCCCCCCCCCCCCCCCCCCCCCCCCCCCCCCTCCCCCCCCCCCCCCCCCCCCCCCCCCCCCCCCCCTCCCCCCCCCCCCCCCCCCCCCCCCCCCCCCCCCCCCCCCCCCCCCCCCCCCCCCCCCCCCCCCCCCCCCCCCCCCCCCCCCCCCCCCCCCCCCCCCCCCTCCCCCCCCCCCCCCCCCCCCCCCCCCCCCCCCCCCCCCCCCCCCCCCCCCCCCCCCCCCCCCCCCCCCCCCCCCCCCCCCCCCCCCCCCCCCCCCCCCCCCCCCCCCCCCCCCCCCCCCCCCCCCCCCCCCCCCCCCCCCCCCCCCCCCCCCCCCCCCCCCCCCCCCCCCCCCCCCCCCCCCCCCCCCCCCCCCCCCCCCCCCCCCCCCCCCCCCCCCCCCCCCCCCCCTCCCCCCCCCCCCCCCCCCCCCCCCCCCCCCCCCCCCCCCCCCCCCCCCCCCCCCCCCCCCCCCCCCCCCCCCCCCCCCCCCCCCCCCCCCCCCCCCCCCCCCCCCCCCCCTCCCCCCCCCCCCCCCCCCCCCCCCCCCCCCCCCCCCCCCCCCCCCCCCCCCCCCCCCCCCCCCCCCCCCCCCCCCCCCCCCCCCCCCCCCCCCCCCCCCCCCCCCCCCCCCCCCCCCCCCCCCCCCCCCCCCCCCCCCCCCCCCCCCCCCCCCCCCCCCCCCCCCCCCCCCCCCCCCCCCCCCCCCCCCCCCCCCCCCCCCCCCCCCCCCCCCCCCCCCCCCCCCCCCCCCCCCCCCCCCCCCCCCCCCCCCCCCCCCCCCCCCCCCCCCCCCCCCCCCCCCCCCCCCCCCCCCCCCCCCCCCCCCCCCCCCTCCCCCCCCCCCCCCCCCCCCCCCCCCCCCCCCCCCCCCCCCCCCCCCCCCCCCCCCCTCCCCCCCCCCCCCCCCCCCCCCCCCCCCCCCCCCCCCCCCCCCCCCCCCCTCCCCCCCCCCCCCCCCCCCCCCCCCCCCCCCCCCCCCCCCCCCCCCCCCCCCCCCCCCCCCCCCCCCCCCCCCCCCCCCCCCCCCCCCCCCCCCCCCCCCCCCCCCCCCCCCCCCCCCCCCCCCTCCCCCCCCCCCCCCCCCCCCCCCCCCCCCCCCCCCCCCCCCCCCCCCCCCCCCCCCCCCCCCCCCCCCCCCCCCCCCCCCCCCCCCCCCCCCCCCCCCCCCCCCCCCCCCCCCCCCCCCCCCCCCCCCCCCCCCCCCCCCCCCCCCCCCCCCCCCCCCCCCCCCCCCCCCCCCCCCCCCCCCCCCCCCCCCCCCCCCCCCCCCCCCCCCCCCCCCCCCCCCCCCCTCCCCCCCCCCCCCCCCCCCCCCCCCCCCCCCCCCCCCCCCCCCCCCCCCCCCCCCCCCCCCCCCCCCCCCCCCCCTCCCCCCCCCCCCCCCCCCCCCCCCCCCCCCCCCCCCCCCCCCCCCCCCCCCCCCCCCCCCCCCCCCCCCCCCCCCCCCCCCCCCCCCCCCCCCCCCCCCCCCCTCCCCCCCCCCCCCCCCCCCCCCCCCCCCCCCCCCCCCCCCCCCCCCCCCCCCCCCCCCCCCCCCCCCCCCCCCCCCCCCCCCCCCCCCCCCCCCCCCCCCCCCCCCCCCCCCCCCCCCCCCCCCCCCCCCCCCCCCCCCCCCCCCCCCCCCCCCCCCCCCCCCCCCCCCCCCCCCCCCCCCCCCCCCCCCCCCCCCCCCCCCCCCCCCCCCCCCCCCCCCCCCCCCCCCCCCCCCCCCCCCCCCCCCCCCCCCCCCCCCCCCCCCCCCCCCCCCCCCCCCTCCCCCCCCCCCCCCCCCCCCCCCCCCCCCCCCCCCCCCCCCCCCCCCCCCCCCCCCCCCCCCCCCCCCCCCCCCCCCCCCCCCCCCCCCCCCCCCCCCCCCCCCCCCCCCCCCCCCCCCCCCCCCCCCCCCCCCCCCCCCCCCCCCCCCCCCCCCCCCCCCCCCCCCCCCCCCCCCCCCCCCCCCCCCCCCCCCCCCCCCCCCCCCCCCCCCCCCCCCCCCCCCCCCCCCTCCCCCCCCCCCCCCCCCCCCCCCCCCCCCCCCCCCCCCCCCCCCCCCCCCCCCCCCCCCCCCCCCCCCCCCCCCCCCCCCCCCCCCCCCCCCCCCCCCCCCCCCCCCCCCCCCCCCCCCCCCCCCCCCCCCCCCCCCCCCCCCCCCCCCCCCCCCCCCCCCCCCCCCCCCCCCCCCCCCCCCCCCCCCCCCCCCCCCCCCCCCCCCCCCCCCCCCCTCCCCCCCCCCCCCCCCCCCCCCCCCCCCCCCCCCCCCCCCCCCCCCCCCCCCCCCCCCCCCCCCCCCCCCCCCCCCTCCCCCCCCCCCCCCCCCCCCCCCCCCCCCCCCCCCCCCCCCCCCCCCCCCCCCCCCCCCCCCCCCCCCCCCCCCCCCCCCCCCCCCCCCCCCCCCCCCCCCCCCCCCCCCCCCCCCCCCCCCCCCCCCCCCCCCCCCCCCCCCCCCCCCCCCCCCCCCCC
>JAQJVL010004317.1:0-20000 GCA_035578905.1 Stictocephala bisonia | reverse complement strand
CCCCTTCTCTTCCCTTCTCTGGCTAACTTCTATTTGTACCGTCTTCGCGTCTATTCTGTTTTTCTCTGCTTTCTTTATCTCTTCTTTTTATCTCCTTCCCCCTTCGGCCCCTCGTTTTCTTGTTCTCTTCCCTTTCTTTCCTTTTCTGTGCCCTCTCGTTCTGATTAGTCTTAAACCCACCCCCGCCACTACTCAATACTACAAAACCACACCTACACGCACTTAACCCCCCCAACTGCCAACACTACTATGTAACGCACACACAGAACCAAAACCAAGCCAACACTGATCCCGCACCCAGTGAACACAAACCGCCAATAAATAGCTACCCTGACAGCACTATTTATGTTGAAATACAAAAATAAAATATGATCACTCATCGCCCACACCACCCACATAAAATAACCCATAACGAAAAAACTCGAAAACAAACATCAATAAATACCCAGTACCCCCTACAAACAATTACATAACAACAAAGAAAACAAAAAAATACATAGTACCAATTGAAACCTCAGACTAATCAAGTAAAATCAATACACCCCACAGTACCAACCAGTCACTCAATACAAACCAAATATCAATCATCAGACGAACCTCACAACTGGACACCATTAACCGTAATCAAAAAGAGTTCCACCCATATGTAGTAATGGGCTGTTAGCCGATGAAGCTAATATCTCCACCTAGCAAGCATTACGAAACGGCGTACACAAAACATCGGACAAACGGGATATAGACCAGGATTATACTCACCATTGTCTATTTAAAACAGCATGTTAGGAATTCAAGGTACCAAAACCTTTAAGGACTAGCCCTCTACAATGTCAGGATCATTCTGAAAGTTCATAAACTAAGTTTTATACATGAATGTCATGACACTACATATTTCCCAAAGATATCTTACTTCACTCACCTCTGTAAAGGATAAATCCCCATAAATAACCTAATTTAATTTATTATTATTTTTATTTAATAATACATTGTATAAAATAAGGATAGCTTACTTTTTGTTGTTTAAACTGATTAATTCTGATGTATTTATCTCATTTATAACTTCAAATAGGAATTGTTTTTGAATATTATATATAACGACAACTTATCAAAAATATATATCCCCCATCAACAAGCATCATATGCTAGAATGATTTATATGTGCAGCTGCAGCATGTGTGTTTGCGCTTGCGAAATATAAATTGAATGAATATTCGTTAAGCTGATTTGATTAGTTTATGTGATGTACGCCGCACTAACATACACTGGCGATCTGATTAGTTAGTGATGTTCTAGCCTAACTTACATACACTGGCGATCCATAACTGTTTTAAAATAAATACAGCTGAATCTCAGAACACAATATATAATTTAATGAATTCGTCTTGTTATTATGAAAATAGCCACTAATGTATATCAATGTAATACAAGTGTAATGTAATGTAATGTAAAAAAAACATCACTCCCAATATTATCCATCCGATGTAGTCTTTCATCGCATTGATATACTTGTGCTGAATATTACATTGATACGGCTTCGTAGCAAAGTTACCAGTAAGTTAAAATTATATATAAAACACAACACTTTAGCAATCTTCTGTGATGTTTTTAATAATCATAACGATTTCTGCTGTCTCGAAAGACCATCTTCAGTTGTACAGAATAGATATACGGTTATAAAACTACTTAACTGTGGACTAATAATAATCAACAGCTGATACAATAAAAAATGTAGAAGGATAAGTTGGTAGATCTATTAACTTTATAATTTTATATTATTCACGGATAGAATCGAAAATAATACTTGAGTGAAATTTTATTTGGATTGGATAATAATAAAATGAATGGATTTTTCTTTGTAATTTTTTTGTATATGTAAAAAATTTCAATAGCATCTAGGTTTTTAGTTTTTAGGTCCAAAAATGTGATAATTTCAAAATGTTCTTCAATATTACGGTTGCCTGAATTAAATGTTCAGCGAAACGTTGCATAAATTTTTGAAGTTTGTTGTTTGGGTATATGTTCCTCTGAAACTTTACTAAAACTTGTCTTCCGGTTTGCCATGTAATAATTAGGACAAGTTGAAACATATAATTTTATATCCATGTTTGCAAATATGTAAAGTATTACGCACTTTTAATAATTATGACGATATAAAATGATAAATATCTGGTTAAGTATGTTCTTTCAAATAGATAAATAGTATAAGATACAATCTACAATGGAGAGATCTTGATGACAAGCTGTACAGTCAGTGACCAAATCGGATTTTACACTGTCAAAACCTTTTATTCGATAAACTTTTATTTATTTTATATTTTAAATAAATTCCACAATAGACTACAAGTATGCGTGGTAACTCCTTACTCGACGGCGACGAAAACCCATCAACTACCCACCCATTACTCAGTTTGGGTTAGGGAACATTGGATCCGGCTTTGCAGTCCGAAAATCTTAAGCCACAAGCGCCTCCACCTGTAAATAACTATTACTCTTATAACATTTATGAAATGAATATTTAATTTCATTGAGGCTGTATAATCACTTAAATTCAGCTATAAAATTATATGACGGAGTAACATTGTTCTATTTATCCAATGATAAATAGCGTAGTTTTGTTTAGGTAAGAACCATAGATGGGGTTGTACCTCAATAGACATAATACATAGATAAACGCACCTGGTGTAAAGACAATCCACTGTGTATTACGGTCACTGAGGCGTCAGGTGAAAGTAACAAAGATTTAATTATAAAGAGCCGAGATGAAGTGTAAGTTGTAATCGATACTAGGGGGTGTTATTGTCGCGTTGAAGTGTAATAATATAAGGAAATAAGAGTAATTATTAGGGAAATAAAGTATAAATCACCTAAATTGTAATGAAGTCGTGCTCAAATTCAAGTTGAATGGAATTTACACTAATAGAGTGGTGTACAAATCGAGTTTGAAAGGATAATTGTAGTGTAATGATGATGAATGAAAATAAAAAAGGGGCATAAATATTGCAGTAAAGTCCAGAGTAAACGAGAATCCACGCTTTTTGGTAGAAGTAAAAGATCTAAAATTATAAAAAGTGAATGAAGGTGAGCTAAATTGATAATAGAGTTGGTGTATAGTCTAGTTGAACGGACAATAGAAGGAAATTATACCAGAATGGACTATAAATTTACGAAAATTATGAAGATGTTGGGTCAAATCAAGACGAGGGGGAATTGAGTTTAGTCAAGTGGTATTGAGTTGAGTTGCATGGACAAAGTTTGAAAATTAAACTGAGTTAAAAGTGAGAAGTGCTGTTGTGTATTTCGTAATTTTTCTTATGATCTTTAAAAAGTACACATACGGTTAATTATTTATGTTACCCTAGCCTATTAACATTGAATTACTGAGCAGATCAAGAGAGGGATCGTTACTGGTTCTTGATGCTTTTGTTTAAATAGTGCACTCAATATCCATATAGTGTAAATAAGAATTACACAAAATACGATTTGAAATTCTTTGTTACATTCAGTCACTTCCACGTTTTCCCATTATATATACTTGTCTTAGTAACGTTTATTCTAACTCTTGTATACATTTTTCATATAAGGTATTTTTTTTATTAGGCATACATAGATTGGTACATTACACAGTACCAGTGGGAAAAACGTTACATCAACATAAATATATTAAATATAAGTACAAAATGCACAATATATTGTAAATAGATACTTTTGTCTGATGAAAGGAAAATGCGTTTTTTTTTTTTTGCGAAATCACAACCAAGTTTTGTGGGTTTTGTGACTGTTTGTTTATATGTGCTATAAATTGTGCATATTGTACTAGCAATTTAGTAAGTTTTATGCTTTGATATACCTGTGTGACATTCACTTGTACTGTATTCTTTTTCGTTTATACAGGTCATTAAATCTACACAAAATGCCCTCCAGACGTAATCCAACAAATCGTGCTTTTAAAGTGTTTTTACATATGTTTAACTTACATGATATCTGTAGTTAGCTGAGGCTGTATAAATAAACACAAAGTGCCTCTGTCAACCAAGAGTGGTAGAGAAATTGTATTATCTTAGCGCATGGGGGCCAATATTCAGATATCCTACAACACTTTTCAGAACTATTTATGCGACCCAACTGTATAAATCTTCACACAAATCTTCACAGCTGTAAATCTTTCCATCCGAAGCACCTCACGCTATCTGGGAGTTTACACTCAAAAATATGAACGCCCTTATCTCTGGTACTGTTCTTTCACGATTTTCGTGTTTGATGTTTTTTGCATAGACATTATTTGCTAGTGATCTCAATGTAAAAATCCCATATTTTTGCAACGTAAAAAATGTTTTTTTAAATAGAAAATTACTAAAATATTTAAAAATATAGGGATATAGGTGTTCCAATTCCCCACGGTTCCTCACATAAACCATACGAACACATTTTTCCATTAGGTCGTGATAATGGTAAAAAAAAAAAAAAAAACACACTTCCGTAATATATATTAAAATGAATGTTTTTTCTGTCCCTTTAGGTTTCCCTAAGTGTTAATCCTTTAATTGAATTTCAGTTAATGATTGCTACGTAGTGGAAGTCAGTCAACTCACCACTTTAACTTTACGGAGGGACTGGGCCTAGGCCTAGTGAGTGACCCTCTATGTGTATAGAGGTACTGGTCCTATGGCCTAGTGAGTGGACCTCTATGTGATAGAGTACTTAGGCCTAGGCCTAGCGAGTGACCTCCATTGTGTATAGAGGTACTAGCCTAGGCCTAGCAGTGACCTCTATGTGTATAGGATGAACTCAGGGCCTAGGCCCTAGCGAGTGACCCTCCATGCGTATAGAGGTACTGGGCCTACGCCTAGCGATGACCTCCATGCGTATAGAGGTACTAGCTTGCCTAGCGATGTGACCTCCATGTGTTCTAGAGGTCACTGGGCTTTAAGGCCCTAGCGAGTGACCTCTTGTGTATATTTGTTTGGCACCCATCTCCATTAACGTTTTTACTATATGTTCATTATATGGTCTCCTTAAATCTAGAATCGCTATTAGTACATAGACTGTTTTGCAATAATAAGAGTAATAGTACAATAGAACCATTGATACAAAGATAAAATACTAAATTCTGTGCCCTGAAAATTAAAGTTGTTTTTGAGGTCTAGTAATTTAGTGGTAGTGTATTCCCATGTAGGTTTAATAGCAGTTTACTATGCAATATGGACAGAAGTCACTAACAAATTAAATTACTATGACTCGTTTTCCTGTTAGATGCGAAAATGTTGTAAACACAGTATTGTAATGAAAGGAATGTAGCTCATGTTACTTTCATGGTTGTATTGTATGCAAGTGAAAATTAGGCTACAAACTTACCGTATACAAGACTGGATTAACGTTACACTTATGGTATTATAAAAACAGCTGACGATGTAATCTCATACATTATTTATAAAACACTTTTTCACCACTTAGTGTTAAAGTATGAATAATTTTTGTACCCTAGAAGTAAAATAAAAAGTTGATGGTAAAATAATAAGATGAAAAGGATCTCTGATTAAGTCCACTATTCCATGCATATACATAACATCATATATACTAAATCTTGTCTTCTACAATGTTTTCAGTGTAAAGGAGAGGGTCAATTACATTTTTTTAACCTTCCTCTCCCGGTCTCCCCAGAATGTTACTATGTGCGAGAACTTAATCAGAATTAGTAAGGTGAGAACCAGAACAGTGCAAGGTGAAACATTACTGAAATAAATTCCAGTCAAGTCGTATTCGAAACTGTGGCTTCACAAACCCCTGAATACAGGCTTAATGACAAGCATTTCGAAAATCAGGCTCAAAGCCCTGAAGCCTTAGACAGCTCTGGCCGCGTGCTCTCCCATAGCGCTATTTATTTCGGTATGGGAACTGTTAAAATGTTTAAAGAATTTCCAGGGGACTTGATTAGCCATATTTTTTAGATTACAAAATTATAAATAACTTAAATATCGCATTATAATAAATAAATAATATAGTTTTTTTAATGATTTCGTTACTATTAAGAGGGTCCTGGGATTGAGTCGGAATGAGTGAGGAACATTAATTCTTTAGTTACTATAGAAAGTTTATTTATTTTTCATTTAAATTAAGTAATGTATTATTAATTTAGCATATAATAAATTTAGTAGTAGTCTTGCTTACAATAATTGAACATGAGTTTAGTATAAAGTTCCATGTTTTGAAATAAAATGCTTAAAAATGACATTAACACTCTTTTAGCAACCAATAGTAGGGTTAATAGTAAGAGAGGACTTTTTACATCCTATATTCGCCCATTGTACACACTTTTTTCAATAAAGCGATAAATTATTATTACAATGCATTTACAATGAATTTCCTAAACACCGTGTAAAATAACATGAAATAAAACGGAAAACGAATTTAAAAGTTTATAATTTAAAAAGGTTAAATAACGGAAATTAGTTTAAATTAAGACAAAATGTGTTAAGATGTTTACATATTCCAAATGATTGAAAATAAAACAGAACAATTCCCTCGTAGTTAAAAACTTGAAAAAAGTTTGAAGAATAATTTACTTTAGAAAATGAAACAAGACAAGCAATATTTTCAAACACTAGAAGTGGCTTGAATATATGTTTAAAGCTTTCTTTGTTAAGAAAGCAGATGTTAGAAAACTATAAATAACTGAATAATGTATTTTCCATATTATGTAGTTTTCAAATCATAACTTCTGATTATGAAATACGTTTATATTTCATTTTCGTATGAATTCCATTTAGTTAAGAATATATCGTAACTTCGTGTAACATTTAGATTTACCAATAAAGTTTGACAAAACATTTAATTAAAATAAGATTTCCTTTGTGAATAAAATGTAGCCCTGCTTTTTACCCAGGTTAAGTGTTAGAGAGGGCTCCTTAGCCCTAACTTCACCTGGTAAAATAAGACAATCTTTAACTTTAGCTTTTACTTACCATTATTATACTCGTATATTCCTATAAACACGTATACTTAATGTAAAGTAATTATAAAACATAAACATGTAATGTATTTACATAATTGTGTAAGTAAAGCTGTACGGAGATAATGTTGTTGTCCCCCGAAGTTAACATTTATGAGTAATGGCAGCCTCTCAGTCAACACAATGGCTGTAAAGTGATGTGGGGGAGGAATTCGATTCACCTCCAAATGGAACATTGTCGTCAATTTCACATATCATTGGACCAACCCCTCCCCCGTGCCTTAATACAAGTAGAAAATATGCTTTTGAAAAGTGTGGCTTTATTTAATTAGTGAAGATGTTATATTTCAAATCAATTAAAATGGAAAGTAAAGATAATTGTTAATGATTTTTTAACAGTTTTTAATTATTTATTTTATAAGTTCCTTTTTAATGGTATTTAGATTGTTCAGAATTTGTGTATTACATTTGTCTACCTCTTAACCTCACATATTCTCAAGTTATAGTAAGATAAAAGATTTAAATTGTTCAATTAGAATGTCCAGCTAACGTAATTGTATTTGACGACAATATAATATCCCATAATGAGATAAAAATTTTTTGAAAAAAAAAATAAATAACAAGTGTTCGCCAAGGGTTGTATTATAACAATGAAAAATTTTAGTTGTGTTTTTGAAGAGTAGCCCTTAAAAACCTATTGGCTTTTTGGGAGGGGTTCTGTCTTGTTTCATCAAAAAATGGATAAGCACTTCGTTAATACCCCTACAATGTTTTTAGCTCAGACCATTCGGGAGTTGCAAGTTTTTAATAATAAAAAAAATTTAAAATTTTAATTTAATAGTATGTTTAATTTTAAATAAACTTTAACATTATGGAGAGAGTTGATTAAATAAAAAAAGGCAACCCTGTTTGACATACGTCTGATATTTTAGGAAGTAAATTTAGACAAATCAAGGGGAATTTCCCATTTTAATTGTTAAAATTAAATTCAAGTAAAACCTGAAAATCAAAAAACGTGTTTAAAACAGAAGGGGGTTTTTTTGACTATTTCCCCAAAGCCAAAAACTAATCACATTGGATTTTTTTTTTTTCCCAATATTTGTTAAAATAACTGAATACACATTTCATAAAAAAAAGTTTTTTATTAATTTTTCAACATCAATATGGGAAATATATTTTCCAAATGGGTAAGCATATGGGCCCTAGGGTTAATCACAGAAAATCGCATATATCCAGGACATTTCAGTGGTTTTAAATATATTTCAAAAAATTGGTTTAAAATTTTAAAAAAACCTCATTTTAAATGTGAATGTGATGAGTGATTAATTTTTAAACTCCGAATAAAATAAAAATAACTTTTTAAATGATCCCTGTGTTTTAGGGGAAATAAAAATGGGATTTGGTAGTATTTTTGACTTGATATAACGTTCTACTAAAACTTTCAAACCACAAATTATAAAAAATAAATTACGAGTGATATTTGTATCCATGTTGATACCGGAATAAAACATCATCATAGGGAACAGATGCACTAATCTTACGTTAAAGTAGGTAAAAGAAATACTGTCAAAATTATATTAAGCCCCACTGAAAGTATCTGACTACTTTTAGTAAACGGATATACATTTAGCAAAAGTCAAGCAAACAAATGATTTGCGTTGAGCCTTTTTAAAATGAAAATTTTTTTTAAAAGGGGGGTCTCTTAAAAAACTAATGTTTCATAACATTGCAAAAAATAAGTTGATTGATCATTT
The DNA here is from genome assembly GCA_035578905.1 of Stictocephala bisonia. Lineage (NCBI taxonomy): Eukaryota > Metazoa > Arthropoda > Insecta > Hemiptera > Membracidae > Stictocephala > Stictocephala bisonia. The sequence continues at coordinate 11,303 of JAQJVL010004317.1, read as the reverse complement.
ATGAAAAACATACAACTAATGCAGTTTTAAATATATAAAATGTTAATGTTAATAACTATAAAAATTAAAGAAAAACTAAACTTGCAATTTAAAAAAGGATAGATGGTAGTGGGGAGGGGTAAAAAAACCCAAATTTTTTAATTTTTTTTTTTTGAAAATTACATTAACGTAGGTATACAACCCCGGTTGACTAAATTTTTGAAATCTATGTTGGTATAGGGGATGTAAACTTGACTTGTGAACATCTATGTTGGAATATAGGAGATGTAAACTTGACTTGTAAACATCTATGTTGGAATATAGGATATGTAAACATGACTTGTAAACATCTATGTTGGAATATAGGAGATGTAAACTGGACTTGTGAACATCTATGTTGCAATATAGGAGAGGTAAACATGACTTGTAAACATCTATGTTGGAATATAGGGGATGTAAACTTGACTTGTGAACATCTATGTGGAATATAGGATAATGTAAACTTGACTTGTAAACATCTCTGTCTGAATATAGCGAGCTGTAACTTGACTTGTAACATCTATGTTGAATATAGGAGCTGTAAACCTGACTTGTACACATCTCTGTAGAATATAGGGGATGTAAACTTGACTTGTGAACATCTATGTTGGAATATTGGAAATGTAAACTTGACTTTTGAACATCTATGTTGCACATCTTGGAAATGTAAACTTGACTCGAAAAATCTATGTTTGGGAAAATAGGAGATGTAAAAATCTTTTTTGAACACCGTGTTTCAATTGGGATGTAAAAATGACTTGTAAACATCTTGTTGGAATATGGGATGTAAATTGACTTGTGAACATCTTTTGGAATATTGGAGATGTAAAATTGACCCGGAACTCCATGTTGGATATAGGAGATGTAAACTTGATTGTGAAAAATCTGTGTTGCAAAATTGGAGATGTAAACAGAATTTTAAAAATCTTGTTGGAATTAGGGGATGTTAACATGAGTGTAAACATCTTGTTGGAATATAGGGATGTAAAACTTGACTTGTGAAAATCTGTGTTGCAATATAGGAGTGTAACATGACTTGTAAACATCTTGTTGGGAATTAGAGACTAAATGACTGTGAACATCTAGTTTGGGTAAGGAGATGTAAATTGCTTTTTTTAACATCTATGTTGCAATATGGAGATGTAAACATGAAGTGTAAATCATGTTGGAATATAGGAGATGTAAACTGGACTTGTGAACATCTATGTTGGAATATAGGAGATGTAAACTTGACTTGTGAACATCTGTGTTGGAATATAGGAGATGTAAACATGACTTGTAAACATCTATGTTGGAATATTGGAGATGTAAACTTGACTTGTGAACATCTATGTTGGAATATTGGAAATGTAAACTTGACTTGTGAACATCTATGTTGGAATATAGGAGATGTAAACTTGACTTGTAAACATCTATGTTGGAATATAGGAGATGTAAACTTGACTTGTGAACATCTATGTTGGAATATAGGAGATGTAAACTTGACTTGTGAACATCTATGTTGGAATATAGGAGATGTAAACTTGACTTGTGAACATCTATGTTGGAATATTGGAGATGTAAACTTGACTTGTGAACATCTATGTTGGAATATAGGAGATGTAAACTTGACTTGTGAACATCTATGTTGGAATATAGGAGATGTAAACTTGACTTGTGAACATCCATGTTGGAATATAGGAGATGTAAACTTGACTTGTGAACATCCATGTTGGAATATTGGAGATGTAAACTTGACTTGTGAACATCCATGTTGGAACATAGGAGATGTAAACTTGACTTGTGAACATCTATGTTGGAATATAGGGGATGTAAACTTGACTTGTGAACATCCATGTTGGAATATTGGAGATGTAAACTTGACTTTTGAACATCCATGTTGGAACATAGGAGATGTAAACTTGACTTGTGAACATCCATGTTGGAATATTGGAGATGTAAACTTGACTTGTGAACATACATGTTTGAACATAGGAGATGTAAACTTGACTTGTGAACATCCATGTTGGAATATTGGAGATGTAAACTTGACTTGTGAACATCCATGTTGGAACATAGGAAATGTAAACTTGACTTGTGAACATCCATGTTGGAATATTGGAGATGTAAACTTGACTTGTGAACATCCATGTTGGAACATAGAAGATGTAAACTTGCTTGTGACATCCATGTTAGAATATTGGAGATATAAACTTGACTTATAAACATCTATGTTGGAATATAGGAGAAGTAAACTTGACTTGTAACATCTATGTTGGAATATAGGGATGTAAACTAACTTGTGACATCTATTTGGAATATTGAGATCTACTTGACTTGAACATCTATGTTGGAATATAGGAGATGTAAACTTGACTTGTGAACATCTGTGTTGGAATATAGGAGATGAAAACTTGACTCGTGAACATCTATGTTGAACATAGTAGATGTAAACTTAACTTGTGAACATCTACGTTGGAAGATATGAGATGTAAACTTGACTTGTGAACATCCATGTTGGAATATTGGAGATGTAAACTTGACTTGTGAACATCCATGTTGGAACATAGGAGATGTAAACTTGACTTGTGAACATCTATGTTGGAATATAGGGGATGTAAACTTGACTTGTGAACATCCATGTTGGAATATTGGAGATGTAAACTTGACTTTTGAACATCCATGTTGGAACATAGGAGATGTAAACTTGACTTGTGAACATCCATGTTGGAATATTGGAGATGTAAACTTGACTTGTGAAATCCATGTTTTGGAAAAATAGGGGGATTTAAACTTAAATTAGTTTTTAAGATTAAGCCCGTAAATGACTGTAGGTGTGGGATCTCCAACTTTTTTAAAGTTGACACGCGCGCGGGCATACACGTTTCCAAATTTATTTGCTTTGTGGATTTGTTGTTTTAGTTGTGTAATTTTGTTTGGGGCCCTTTCGGAATAACACCACAAAAAAATTGAAATTTTCTAAAAATAAAAAAATTTTTTTCGCTTTAAATTTTTTTATTTTCAATGTATTCATAAATTAATTCGTTTGTTCGATTACTTTCTTTATTAGTCTGACTGACTTCCCTATTATATACCTTAGTAAAGTGTGCAAATTAAGTGTTTTTTCAAGATTGTCGGTAAAAAAAATTCGACTCAAAACATCTTCTGAATTGATGTAATTACTTGAGTGATTCAATGTGTGGTACTTTGGAATATATAATGGTACTATCAGACTTTTTTAAACAGAATTATGCATCCTAAATAATTATAAAAGTAATATTGTGGATTTTTTCCACTTTGTGTTTACATTTTGAAACTTTACATTATCATGAGATGACCTTGAGAGTTCTTGAATATCTGAAAAATAATAGCTACACTAAAGTGGACTTCCTTATGGCTTAATTTTAATTGATGTTATTATAATTATTACAGACTGAGTTTATAAATAAGTTGTCTCAGTGTATATAAAATACGGCGGTTTTACGGTATATTTATGAGCAAAAGGTGTTGTTGAATACATTTAGTATTTTACAATAATAATAATAATAACAACATAATTTGCATTTTCTATAGTCATGACTATATAAAAAATATTATAGTCTAAGTTTTCAGAATAATTTAAAATAGTTTTATAAATTTGGTAATTTTATGCTATACATTAATAGATTTTTTCATTTAACTACATAGTTAGTACTAAATCTGGTGCTATATTCAATATGGCGAAAGTAATATTGGTAGTGAAATGGTGTGCAAACTGACAAGTGTCTACCTGTCAATACTCGTACATTATTGTGGTGAACGCCTTCTTCTTATGGAATGCAATATTGTTACTGCGTTGACATTGCCTATACAACAGACCTAACGATATTTTACTGACTACAATATATTGTATTGTTTAACACACTATGCATCTAATTCATTGGCTGGTCATCAATATTCGTTGGCTTTCGGGCAGCCATAGCTAGGGAGCTAGGATGGTGAGTTGTCATGCTGTGTCCGGGTTTGATTCCCCATGAAACCTACATATTTTGCCTTGTGCCACTCGCTTGGCTCAGAAGTGAAATGAAAATGAAATTAAAATTGCCTTTATCGTATATACAAATGGTGAGGTTAGGACTACAAAGTCCTCTCTTACACCTAACCATTAGTGAGAGATTTTTCTATCGTAACTTCATATGGCAAAAAAGAATCTTTATCTTTTGTTACACTACAGGAAACTTTTCAGGAGATGCATCATGATCCTGCGTTCGGATTGTCTATGCACAAGACTGAAGGCACTTGACTGACTACATATATATCTATTGTTACACTACAGGGAACACTTTCTTCAGGAGAATGCATCATGATCCTGCGTTCAGATTGTCTATGCACAAGACCTGAAGGCACTTTGACTGACTACAGTATATATCTATTGTTTCCTACAACATTATCTACTGCAATCCATATCCCATCTACTCTGGCCTGTCAAATGAGCGAAGTGAAGCCTTATTGTTTTAAACTCGCATTTTAGCATTTATTTTCTATGTCTATTTATGTAAATACGTTGACTGATTGTTGTTAAATTTTAGTTCTCTAAACACCACATTACAGCTACCACAGATTTAAATACCAACTATTTATTCATCCTGGTGTACCAACTAATGTTGAGGTAGATTGGACTAGGTAGATTACAATTATTTCTGAAAAATAGATTGTAAACTCACTCACCTAGATTAATTAGCTATATTTGTAAATTTTATGCCCCACTATAGGTGTATAATTATATTAAAATAAAGGAAACTTCACTTTTTAACCTTGATCATCATGTAAAAATTGCCACCAAATAAATAGTAAGTTATAGTCTGTAACCACATGGAAGCCTTTTTATTCATCCAAACCTGTTCATTAATAACGTATTTAGGCTGAATTGAAATATAATTCTGCTTTTCAGAGCAGATGCCTGTACGAACTATTCTATTCCGTTGTAAATGACCAGATCTTTCAGAGTTTTAAGTGTAGTTAGTGATACCAAAACACAGCAGTCTGATATTCTTGCTATAGCCTACACTGTTTCAAGAACTCTAAAAAAAGTAAAAAATAATATATATTTAAATAATAATAAAATAAAGGATAGCTCGTTAATTATTGATTAAATGTTAATATAACAGCTGTATGAACAATGTATTTCGTAACGAACCAACTTTAAATCTGTTAGAACTTTTTAAAGTTGTAAAACTGGATTCTCTTTATTTCATTTCTTCTTTTTATGTACTAGAATAAATGTACAAGCACTAAGAGATAGGCGTAAAGAGGAAAGCACCGCATGACAGATATTACATTAGTACAGTCGAAATCACTGAAGCAAATCACGTGAAAGCAAGTAATTTGATCCACTGGACAAACTAGAGTGGAAGTGGAGTTGTTTATCACTGCGTAGGTTAATGAAGGCCAGTTTATTGAGTTGACACTTGGCGCTACGTGCTCCGATCCAATCTCATAACTGTTATTTTGAGACACATTTTGCTGTTATAATTTATGTAAATTTAAATATATTTTTAAACCATATAATACTTTTTAGTAATAAAATACAAATAAACTTCTGACAACAGAAAATTATTTCAATATAACTACAAAATGTCATGGTTATCGATTTCAGTAAACCACATTTTGCTTTCCCCCAACTAGAGGGATTTACATAGGAAATACCTAATTGTGAATCCTTTTGGACATTTATCTGTCAACATTCTGGTATAAGTAAGGTAAATGTGGCTTACCGAAATCAATCACAACGATATTTGTTTATTTTTTAATTAATTTTACTTTAAATTTGAATTCTGTGACGTTAATTTCTATTGTAATACAATTATCTGAGGAAGGTACCAGACTTAAGAGCTACTTAACGTAGTTCTAAAGTTTAAAATTATATTTTTGTTTTAAAACTAACAAAATCTTTCAAGGTTTCCTGAGATTGATTTACAAAGACTTTAAAAATAACTAGTATTTATTTTTATAATTTAATTTTAAAATAACATGTTTAGAGAACCAGTATGTCTTATAATCCTCAGCTGACTACTTAAATAACGTTCGAGGTCGTAACCCTTTACATTTATCTATTTTGAAGAAAATAACATGTCAATTGCAATAAAACCTGTTGATATAAAATAGTTAATTAAATCAGACAAGTGACTCTTTAATGTAAACTTATTATTGTAAATTGACATATAATTGTTATGTACCTTTAAGTAGCCTCCTTTGGAATAGCTATTATTTTTAGTAAACATTTTGTATAAAGGTAAATCTTATTAAATGTTATAACTAACGATCGAAATTTTAAATACTTTTAAAAGTCAAAAGCTGCAAATAAAACATTACGTGATATGTTTTATTGTCAATAAATAAAAGTAGAACCGTTATTTTCAAAGCACTAAAAGACACAGCAGCATAATGTGCGGTTACGGGTTACATCACGCAAGAGGACTTGCATGTCTGAACTAAATGTTCTCTCTACGATCTTACTTCAGCTATGTCACTGAATTTTTATATGATACAAATAAGACGAATATTAATTTTTCCTTTATTAGTGGTGAATTGTAATAAATGTATTTTTCAGATGGTAAAACTCTCTCAATCTGACTCGATAGCTTTTAAGGAATAAAACTTCTTAAAGTGTTTCTCCATTATAAATTGTCTCCAAACTTTATGAAAATAGATAATAGCTACATGTATAACAGTGGTAATATTTAGGACTTAAAATAGTACCCTTGTATTGTTAATAAGTTACTAGGGCAGTAACATTTACCATATTAGCTTTTACATACAGTAAAATCTAGTTAAATATAAAAAAAGTTCAAAATAGAATAAAATATTAATAAAATGAGAAGTTTAATTTTTAAAGTATTCAAAGTAAATACATATTTAAAATAAACCTGTCTTAGTTTCACTGAAGCAAGACAAATCGTAACAAATGTTTAGTGCTTCTTAAGGATCCCCAGGATATTTATATTTATTCATTGACGCTAATAGGCATTTAATGAAGGGTTAAAAAGGCGACCGTAACAAAGTGTTTTATAATTTATTCCTAAACAAAATTGGTTTTTAATTAATAAACTAAGTTTCACCTGGAATAGCAGCATGCAACAATGCATATTGATGTTTATTATTGTATATATAATTTGTTACATATAGCGTCATACATTCTTGTCGTATATTGTATGGCTGAGAATTGTTTAACATTTTACAATGATATTTTTAGGAACTCAACTCTTTAGCCAATCAAGTCCAGATTAGTGCTTATACGGTGACTTAAACACATGGTATAGTAAATGTCGTCTTGGCACATAAAAAAACACTAAATTAAAACATAGGAACATCAATTATCATAATACGACTATCGTTTGTCATTGCCATTATTTACGATGTTAGATATTATTATGTTTTTTAAATTGTTTCATAAGTTTGTAATTTAAATGACTTTATCTTAAAGATCATAAGTGGTTAGTATTAACTATGACCATTGACTGAACTCGTGTAGAGCCTCATGTCGTTATTGATCACTACAATGACCATTAACTGAACTCGTGTAGAGCCTCATGTCGTTATTGATCACTACAATGACCAGTAACTGAACTCGTGTAGAGCCTCATGTCGTTATTGATCACTACAATGACCATTAACTGAACACGTGTAGAGCCTCATGTCGTTAATGATCAGCTACAATTGACCATTAACTGAACACGTGTAGAGCCTCATGTCGTTATTAATCACTACAATGACCATTAACTGAACACGTGTAGAGCCTCATGTCGTTATTAATCACTAAAAGTACCATTAACTGAACACGTGTAGAGCCTCATGTAGTTATTGATCAGTACAATGACCATTAACTGAACTCGTGTAGAGCCTCATGTCGTTATTAATCACTACAATGACCATTAACTGAACACGTGTAGAGCCTCATGTCGTTATTAATCACTAAAAGTACCATTAACTGAACACGTGTAGAGCCTCATGTTCGTTAGTTGATCAGCTACAATGACCATTGACTGAACACGTGTAGAGCCTCATGTAGTTATTGATCACTACAATGACCAGTAACTGAACACGTGTAGACCCTCATGTCGTTATTGATCACTACAATGACCATTAACTGAACACGTGTAGAGCCTCATGATCGTTATTGATCACTACAATGACCATTAACTTGAACACATGTAGAGCCCTCATGTCGTTATTGATCACTACAGTGACCATTAACTGAACACGCTTGTAGAGCCTCATGTCGTTATTGATCACTACAATGACCAGTAACTGAACACGTGTAGAGCCTCATGTCGTTATTGATCACTACAATGACCATTAACTGAACACGTGTAGAGCCTCATGTCGTTATTGATCACTACAATGACCATTACTGAACTCGTGTAGAGCCTTCATGTCGTTATTGATCACTACAATGACCATTAACTGAACTCGTGTAGAGCACTCATGTCGTTATTGATCACTACAATGACCATTAACTGAACACGTGTAGAGCCTCATGTCGTTATTGATCACTACAATGACCATTAACTGAACACGTGTAGAGCCTCATGTCGTTATTGTTCACTACAATGACCATTAACTGAACACGTGTAGAGCCTCATGTCGTTATTGATCACTACAATGACCATTAAATGAACACGTGTAGAGCCTCATGTAGTTATTGATCACTACAATGACCATTAACTGAACACGTGTAGAGCCTCATGTCGTTATTAATCACTACAATGACAATTGATACATCTTATCTGCCTGAGCAGTCAATCTCGACAGTATATTCTGCCATCATCAGGCTGACACGGAACACAGGAAAGTCCCCTTATTCGAGAGGAGCCTGATGATGGCAGCGTACGTTGTTAACAACTATTTATTGATGCATTTGAACTTTTTTGCTATTGAAAAAAAAATATCATACAAAAATAATTTACAGAGAAAAACATGAACACCTTTCAATATTCTCGTTATACTTAAAGCACTATTAAGGCATTAAAAACACAACACTACATAAGCACGAAGATGGTAACGTGAGTCAGAACAGTTCTTATTACTATTTTTTATTCTACGCAAAACCACATTGCATGATTATCGAATAGTTTTTGCTTTCTGATAATCTAAAAGCTAAATAGTTTTGTATTTTGATGGATCTATATTTCAAAATTGTTAAAACTATTATCTTTTAACTTCTAAAAAATAAGTTACTTGCTTGCCTAAGTGTTAACAAAACACTTCAACTTTCTTCCTCATTCCATCAAATATTTTATTGTATTTATTGCAAAAGTAACTCATTTTTTAATTGAAAAGCACTTTATATCAAATTGTGAAAAACAAAATAAAGGTGAGAAGTAGGGCATTACTTAATAATATTAATTTTTATATTTAAAAATATTCCACAGTAATTTACTCTCAGTAACAATATATATTGTAAGTAGGAAATAAGAAAGGAAGTAAAACTCTTTCAACCTAGACATCTTTCCTCTGGAGTGGAAACTTCGGAAACATTATTGCTATGACTGTTACAGTAAAAAGGGGCTTATTTTAATAGCCTAAAATATTAATAAAACTTTCACTTTTCCAATACTCCAATAATTGGAATCTGAAGAAAGTGCTTCATTTAAAATATTTGAATCTGCAAACGGTTTTATTCTTAAAACAGCTCTTTACGTAATATTTTTGTTCTTTTTGGATAAATGAACTGTCAAAGAAATTTACGTGACAGCTATAAATAATTAGACAAAGCATTAAGAAAAATATATTGTTGAAATATTTTTCAAATAATCCCAATAAATAAATAAGTAGTGTTATTACTATAGATTATAATATTGTTACAATGTACTTGAGTAAAATCGCCTTTAAAGTATTTTTACATTGGCTAAGCATTTAGAGTATGTATTGTTGGAATTTAAACATCTTACTAAGGCGTCTCGTTTAAAAGAATAATCTAGTTACTACAAAATTAACTAGACTAACTTTCTTCCTTTTTTTCATAATGTTTTAAGGAAAGTTAACAGCATTTGTAAGATATGTTTGTTATGTTCATTGTCAGACTCCATTGCATTACTAATATTACTGATAAAATATAAATTAATTAAATACCTTCATATATGAGGTACCTCACCTATAGGGTTAAACACACGTTGTATGAGAAGTGCGTATAAAGGCTGAAATAGCAACTAAACAACGTTTTAAACAATGTCCATTAACAGAATAATGTTTTGCGAGAAGAACAAATTTGGAAAAAATGTTAATGGACACAAAAAGAAAAGAAATGTGTGATATCTTGGCTTATCAAGCTTTTTCCGTTGTCTATATGACCTTAGCTGAACAATAATTGCGGTGAATAAGTTGAAAATCGGCAGTCGGTTCAACTACTTGTGAATGGCTTAAAAACTAAATAAATACCATTTTCAATTAACAAATGATTAGAGTCATAGACTTTTCAAAATTAAGTAACCTAAAAACTGTTGATCTAGAAAAATAATAAGAACATTTAATTTAGCAACAATTATATAACATCCAATTAAGTCCTACTTAACAAAAACATATAATAGATAAACAATATAGATAAACAAGCCACGACATTTTAGCTAACTAATGAAAATTTATATTAAATAAACATTTATATACATGAGAAAATCGTTAAAGATATGTGAAATACAGAAGGTGTTCAATGAATCTTCCTATTTTAGCTAGGACTGTCGGGCTCTACAAAAGATCCAAGGTGACATCCGATCTTGCACCGTGTTTTCAGTCAGGACTTTGCTCCAGAACCATGTAGTAAATATATGTTACCAAACATTTCGTACATTATTAAGTTATAATCCTACTGTATCTACTTCAGTTAGACAAACTTTACAACGGATTACAACGGAGAATAATCACGAACAAGTAATAGCCATTAAACATAAGTTTTTCACACTCAAAGTTGGGGAAGAAATCAGCAGATCATTATTTTGTCAAGTTATTAACATGAAATAGCTTTTAATAATTTGATGGCGAATAATTAATTATGAAATTAAATTAATTGAGTCAAGGTTCACACAGTTGCTTAGTTGTTGTGCTGGCAATTTCCTGGCGATTCCCTCTGATCTGAGGAAAGTAAACGTGGCTTACTTGACCATCATAATATTTATACGTTTTATACTTATATTGTAATATAAATGTATTGTTTGACGAGACCTTGTTTTGAATTTTAAAATGTGGTGGTTTAAAATCTTTAAAACCCAAACATTTTGTAACAGATAAAGATTTTGAAGTGCGGTTTGCGGCATTCTTCTTTGCTTGACCATACT
>JAQJVL010004316.1:0-46775 GCA_035578905.1 Stictocephala bisonia | reverse complement strand
TGAATATAAATAATCCAGGAAGTGTCATCACTTGAATTTTCTTAAAACTATCCCTACAATGGCCCCTGGGAGGAAGACCACAGATCAATCTAATAGCTTTTTTCTGTAATCGGAAAAGTTTGAGACTATAATTTTGACCGCCCCATAATAATGTTCCATAAGACAGATGACTATGCATATGTGCAAAGTAAACTACCTTCAATACATCCAAACTAACACTAGACCATAACCTCCTAAGCATAAAAATATCTCTATTCAAATTATTACCTATCTTATCTATATGACTAACCCAATTTAACTTAGAATCTATATTAAACCCAAGGAAATTTACAACTTCAATATTTTATTTTTGGATACTCAGTGAAACCGTTATGTCTTGAATTTTGTCCACATTTAAACAGAGCAAGTTTGCATTGCACCAATCCTCAATCTTAAGGGTGATGCTTTCTAACATCTTCTAATGGGTTTAATCTAGATTTTTTATTAACACAAGCACCAAAATCATCTGCAAACAAGTAACCCTTAGCCTCTGGGCCAATAACACGAGGCATATCATTTATATATATTAATAAACAATATAGGGCCCAAAATTGACCCTTGTGGTACACCATATTGAACATGTAGATAACTTGACTCTGAATCGTTAAAAGCAACTTTCTGAAACCTATCTTGTAAATAAGATTGTATAAGTTTAATAACACTGTTTTCTAGACCATAATGTTTCAATTTCTTTAGGAGCAAATCATGAGACAGTATCAAATGCCTTGGACAGATCGAATAATCTAGTATGAGTACTGTTTCTTGCTTCGATTGATTCTAAAAAATTGTAATACAATGAAACAGCTGCTTTGACTGTTCCCATACCTAACTGATATCCAAACTGACAATCATTGAAAAGTTTATTACTTTCAAAATATGTAAGGAGCTGATTATTAAGTAATTTTTCATATACTTTAGAAATTAAAGGGACTAAAGAAATTGCTCTAAAACTATTGCACTCGGATGTACTACCTTTCTTATGTATAGGGACAATTTTAACTAACTTAAGAGAATCCCGAAATACATTCTGTAAGATACATGAGTTGATAATATTAGTCAATATCCCTACCAATGACTGTCTACCTAACTTAAGCATCAATGTGTTAAAGCCATATACATCAGTACATTTGCTGGTTTTCATATTTCTCACCACCTTATCCACTTCACATTCACTTACCAGCCTAAAACTAAATGAACAAGATGGTTTTGATTTAGGCTGGTGAGAAGATGAACCTTTAGTTAAAAGATTAATCGACTTTTTGATGAAATTTTGGAAGTTTGTGATTTTTTAAGCCAAACAGTGAGAGATATGAAAAAAAGGCAAGAGACCAAAGTTGTAGATAATCTAATTCCAGACAAACGATTTTCTGTCAAATTTTAAATTCGATGAACGGTTAAGCCAGTAGAGCCAAAAAACTGGATTGACTACACTACGCTTTTGGGGCTTTTTGGCACCCCCAAAACCCCCCTTAGAGTTGGAATTTCCCAAAATCCTTTCTTACTGCACGCATTCAGTATGCAAGGAATATTGTGTAAAAATTTCAGCTTCCTAGGTATTACCGTTTGGGCTGTAGAGCGATCAGTGAGTGAGTCAGTCAGTCAGTGGTATTTGGCTTTTATAGATATAGAAGATATATATATTGAGATTTAAAAATGTATTAATAATTATGGTCATTACACTTTCCTTTATTGTTGAGGGCTATTTACATTTAAAGTAAATAAATGCCCGGGCATTTATGGATTTTGGGCATTTGCCCGGACATATTCCCTGGGTAGAGGCATTTAACATCAGTAGGCTATATTCATTCTCATCTTTCATACGAGTCAATTTTATGGGCAAACAGTTCTTACGCTAAATATGTATTTTCATCACAGAAACAAGAACTAAGAGCATTATTTAAGGTCCCTATAAGAAGTCATTTTAAGCAGCTATTTATCACTTCAAAAATAATGTCTCTCCCTTGTATTTATATTTTCCAGTGTCTCGTGTTTGTTAAAAAGAATTTAAGCAACTTCCAACTCAATTCTGAAATTCATCACTATAATACTAGATATAAAAATGACATAAGTAAGTCCCATTTAATTTACTCTAAATATTTTAATAGTTTCTACTGCACTTCCATAAAACTGTTTAACCATCTTCATACAACTATTAGAAACCTACAGTTTACTATATTTCAATATGAATTAAAACAACCTCTCATCTGTTTTTGTTTTCAGTGTAGAGAAATTTTTTAATTATAGATTTTATACAGGCTAGATTATTTAACTGTCCACATTTATCTTAAACTCAGGATATTATTAACTTTTCTTGTATTTTATGGATAGTGTTTAATTTGGTACGCTGCTAAATATCTGGGTTGCTATCTGGTGTAAATATAGGGGTTTTTTAAAAAAAAATAATATATTCAGTAATATTGTTATGTATATACAGGATCTTTTGTTTTTTTATTGTGTGTTAAGTATGTTGTTTCATCTTGTTAAGGATTTAATGTTAGTTGATTTGTTTGTTTATTGTAAATTTTTATTATGTGCCTGAATTTTATTGTATGTTTGTACAAGATCTTTTTGTATGTTCTTTGTGTTATTTTATCATATTGTTACTGTTCTCACTTTGTTAGTTAATTTGTATGTTTATTCTCAAGTTTCTCTATTTTCTTGTGTATGTCTAATTGGAGTTTTTGTATACAGAATGATACTTGGTTTATTATGTATTACTTATAGCTATTTGACGACGCCTATACAGTGATCAACTGTAAAATTTTACTGTATTTGTAGTGTCTTCAGGAATAAAAAGATTTGATTTGATAACAACCCAGAAGCATAAAAGTTAGATTGTCACAATAAGATAGATTTAAGGGTGTTCGTCCGGGAGCCTGGTTTATCACTCTAAAGAATTTAGTAGATTTTATCGCAACTGCCACTAATAGTAGTAAAGGTCCTGACTCCCTAACAAACAAGCAATGCATTCCCCTCCCCTCTCTCCCTCTCATAGCCCCCGACTGCCCTGGCCCACAAATTAGACAGAAGGACATAACTCCCTCATTTATAGTAAACTCTAGCAATAAATTTTATATATATTATCAATCTACTTTTGTAGCCAAAGATGATTGTACAAATTTCAACTAAAAATTTGAACAGATATCATTTATAGAGAAATAATTGGCTACACTTTAAGAAAAAGTATTTTTTTTTTTTAGATTTACTAAATACTAGGTTGCTTATTACCTTTTGTCCACTATATTCTCAAAATGTTATGCATTTTGTTTGTTCATGAGTTATGCACCAAAAAGGCCAAATCAGTCACTTTGAGCAGCCATATCTCCATAAAAACTTTTTTAGAAGTTTTGTCCCTTAACACATTTATTATTTATATGGGTACGGTACTAACAATTTTATTCAAAAATAATTTTCGATCAAACACTTTTAAGAGACTTATATACAATAAAGCGCTCATGAAAATGGAGTCATATAGTAAAACACTTGAAATACTAGATCCAATACAATTAAAGGAATTGCTCAGTTACTTTTTAAAACACATCTGGCATGTGGAAAGAATCCCTGATTTCATTTATCAGTTCTGTTACAGGAGCCTTGGATGAGTCGTGAGACCCATAATAAGGAAGTCGTGCTTGTTCCCTCAGCACAGTCGAAATGGCTGAGGGAACAAGTCCTACTGGAGGACCTTGAAGTTTTTTGGTATTTAGCCGTGCATCTAGAAACTTTACAGGACATAGGCAAAATACTAACAACCTTTTGCTAAATGTCAAAAACAGCGAACCGGGAATGGAATGAGGGAACAGAGTCTGAGTCAACGGCCAACGAACGTAAAAGCAGACAGCCCAAGAACGATCTCAGGCAGCCTGTCAAACAAATGAGAAGAGAAATGTACCGGTCAAAGACACGGTAAAGTCGTGGTGCATTGCAGGTGTTTTCTGTGATTTAGCCAAGGCTTTTGACGGTGTAAATCATGGCATATAATTAGACAATTGCTTAATTTGGGTTTTGGGGCTCCAGTAATAGAATTCATTAAATCATATTTAAACGAGTGGGAACAAAGAACAATAATAAAGAAAGACTTAGCAAAACATTACTCTAAATGGCACGACGTTCCATTTAGTTGTGTGAATCTGTTTCCTCTTTTATCCTTTATTTAAATAACCTTACTAAATTTATCCATTTAAGTTTATTTTATATGCTGATGATGTGACTGTTCTTGTTAAAGCAAAGTTATTGGAGAAATAGAAAAGCAGACATTGATGAAATAGATACAGTTAGCTTAATGAAACTTTTGGGTGTATAGTTGGACCACAGCAACCTTAACTGAATAGATCACATTTCTTATTTACATAAAAAGTTAAATTCATTCAAGTTTTCCCTTGAGTGTTTTATAAATAAACACATATCGGAAGAGGTTTGCATAACAGTTTTTTACTCTCGTGTGTACTTGTTTCTTAAATATGGGATATTGTTGTGAGAGGAGCTCCAGAAGCTGATAAATTATTTAAAGTGTGGAATAAAAATCAACAGTAAGAATAGTTAAAAATTCCTATAAAAGTATATTAGAATTAATGACTTTGGTGTATAACAATCCAAATTTATTTAATTCTCAAAGATTTAAAAATTCATATAGTAAAGAAATAATTTGCTTAAACAAAACTCGTAGATTAATTATATTTCAGAAAAGTCTACTATTCAAAGCTATTAAATTTTAAAATAAAATAGCAGATTTATATTAAAACATCCCCATGACAACTTTTAGTAAAAGCATAAATAATAATGTGTGAAAAGGCTTATTTACAACCTTAATGAATTTGTACATGATGTAATAAATTAATTAATATGCATATATTTAAAATCATAAGTGTGACAATGCACCTGTTTTTGTTTACTTGTGTAAATATTGTAAAACATTATCTGCAATAAAGATTGTCTATTGTCTGATGATTAAAAAATGTCTATTCATTCATGCATAAAAAAGCAGGCAGAACTAATGTTAACAACTATGGATAATCTCACTACTTCAAGTCACATTTTACATTTTCTCACAATGATCAAAATGTTAATAGCAAACAATTTCTTTTCGGACCTGCATATGACTTCCATTGATTGTTGTGCTCTTTTCCAATTTTTAAAAGAACAAACTTTTAAAAGCCTACATTTACCGGAAAATATGAAGATTGGCTTCAGTTCTATGAAATTTTTCAATCAGCCATGGAGAATAACAACACCTTATCTCTTATTAAACAATTTTACTAACTAAAGTCATTACAACAGGGGCCTGCACTAAACGTAGTAAAATCTTTACAGGTATCTTAACAGGTATCTTTACAGTAACTATGATACGGCCTGGTCACTTCTCAAAAACCGTTTTGACAATAAAAGAGTCATTGTCAACAATCACATCACTTTGTTTTTGAAATTTGTTAATGATGGAGTATCAGATGAGGGAGACAAAGGTAGTTGGACATTGCCATCATTACGTGAAAAATAACAATCCTGACGTTTCGATTTGGTAAAACCCAAACCTTTTTCAAGTGCTAAAAACTAAATTACATCTACACAAACATGTTATAAAACTACGTTCTTAAACTAATAACTTATCTACTTTAATAATTATCTACAATTTAACCTAGATCCTAGAATGGGGTACAACAAAATGAACTTCTACTAAATATAAAAAATATTTAGTACATCAATTTTTGATATCCAAAAACTTGAAAAAGAGTGTGCATTAGGTCTTCGTGCTATTCTTTACACTCTAAACAAACACCTTCGTGCTCTGACATCATTAGGGCAATCTGTCGATTAATAGAGTACTCTATTAGTTCACATAGTTAGTAAAAAGATTGACTACAATAGTCTTAGTCTTTGGGAAGGCAACAGGAAACCAATGACCTTCCAAAGGTTACAGATTTAACCAAATTCCTAGAAAGCATGTGCAATTTTCTAGAGGCATGAACACACTACTTCAACTAATAGCAAACCTAGCTTTAACCAACACAATCATTCTAAAGCACATGCAAAATTTGTAATAACAAACACAATTCTCTCTTTAATTTTGAAAACTCTGACAAAAAAGAAAAATCACCTGAACATGAATCTTCAACTACCACGTTAGCAGCTACCACACACAACTAACAGCCCTAGTTAATGTAGATGACATCCACAGCAAAACATATCAATGTAGAGTACTGTTGGACTCAGGATCACAGTCAAACTTTATAACCCACAATAGTATCTAACACTCCAATCATAGGGATTGGCCAATGCCAGTCAAATGTAACTAACACTGTAGAGTGTACAATTCATTCCAGGTTCAATTCATACCAAGCTACCATAAAATGTTTGGTTTTGCCTAGCATCACACACAAATTGTTGTCACTTCCAGTTGATATAAAAAGGTGGCTGATCCATCTTTTTTTAAACCAGGTGAAATTGACATACTAGTTGGCGTAGAGCTATTTTACAAAATTCTTTCTGTAAGCCAGTTCAAACCTCACAAATCAGGCTCTATACTACAAAAAACTAGTCTAGGTTTGATAGCCTCAGGAACAGCATTGGCAACACACAATCAAGCCAAACACTCGTTGTTATCGACCATTAGCATGCTAAACACCCAGTTAAAGAGATTCTGGGAACTTGATGACTGCTCATTTATAGGAAAGAGCATCAAGACACAGGATGATCCTGGTGAGCAGCACTATGTCGAGCACACCACCTGTGACCTGGACACTGGGAGGTACTGTGTGCACCTACCTCTCAAACCAAATATCAAGGGCTTTGGGGAGTCATTCAATTGCAGAGGGCTGGTTTCTCCAATTAGAAAGGGAAGTGCATCATGATGCTGAACTTCAAAAATCATGTTCAGCATTTATGAAGGAGTATGAGGAGATGGAAAATGTGGAGGAAGTTAAACCAACAGAAACCACAATATGTCCGTCTTATTTCATCCCTCACCTAGGTGTACTCTGAGAAGTCAGCTCTACAACCAAGCTAAGAGTAGTCTTTGATGCATCGGCAAAACATCCTAAGGCCTTTCTTTGAACGACACGCTGATGGTAGGGCCTACAATTCAAAATTTTCCATCATTAGTAAATTTAGACTTCAATCAAAACAATACATCAATCACTACTTACATTACAGCCTTTCATGGACGACCAGGACTGTTGTGAGTTGGTGGAAGACTGAAGAATGCACCTATCTCAATAGACCAGAAACATCCCACCCTCCTAGCATCAAATTCTCATTTAACTTATCTCATCATCAAACAAGAACATATTAGAAACCTTCATACAGCTCCACAACTTCTTTTAGCATCACTGAGACAAAAGTATTGGCCTCTCAGAGGTAGATAAACAGCAAGAAAAATAGTTCACAACTGCATAACTTGTTTTAGAGCAAACCTGAAGATCCATTAGCCTCACATCGGAGATCTACCCACAGACATAATTAATTTTACACAACACATAATAGACTTATTAAAAAAAATCATTGTTAAAATGTGATATAATGAAATGGTAAAACTTAAGTGATTTATAACATCTTGGTTCAGTCATTACTGGAAGCCTTAGTCAATAAGACTAAGAAGCAACTCCACTACTTCACCAAATATTAAATAATAGAGAACAAGCACAAATACTGATAAATATTCTTATGTCTACCACTACTAGGGTAAATCAACTGTCACCCATGAAGGGGCGGTTGTGACGAAATCTCATACGTTGAAACGAATGTATGAGAATACATTTATGCAGAATGCTGGATGTGGTTCAATTATATTTTGAACCGAATATGTGACAACATTTTCAGAGCGTGCTGGATGTGGCACAGCCCCAAACATATGTATTTAACACATTCAACAATTCAGTTTGAACCATTAAACAATTTGGTAAAGTTGTAAAGATCAAGTGCTGTAAATAAGTCTGTTACTTGTTAATGTTTAAAATATTAGTTTTCAAAGAAAACAAAGGATGTGCATCATCGTATTATGATGATAAAAGTAGTGAACTTTGATTCATCAAAACTTAATTCATACATTAGTAATGTATGGTAAGACTTAATTTAACCAATGATGATTCACTTACCTTTCCCAAGTCCCATAGATACTGTATATTTAAGGTCAGAGAACTGCAAGTCAACCTGTTTAGTTTTGTGTGTTAGAGAACATTTCCAGTGGTACATCTTGGGCAGCCATCCCTAGAAAAGATCATCAGAGTGAATATCTACCTAAATAAATCATCAGTGAGTGTTTTTGAGCTGCTAAATAACACAATGGTTAAAAGCAATCACACAAAAACTCATAAATAACCAAATGACGTTCTTAAGGTATTACAAAATGGTAAATACTAAACCAACATTTTTATTGCTAACTGAAAATTACTGTTTTGAAGAGGAGAAACCACAATAAAAGTGAATTTCATTCATTTAACCTTTGAACAATAGTAAAAACAAAAATTTAAATTATTACAATTTTGGTTAATTTTAACAAGTATAATTCTCCCAGATTCTTACAGTTTATTTCTTAGTACAATATAATAATTACTAAACTAACCAAATTTTAAGGGGAGTTCAGCTAAAAAAATTCTCGAGTTACCTGGTTTTCCCATGTTTTATTAACAAAATCTATAAATTTTAGAGTAATAAGACTAGTTAAAAATATAAGAAAATATAAATCAATGCAAAAACAGTCTCCACCTCAAGACTATAACATTGAAAGGAAATCATTATAGATAATAAATCAAAAGTTTAATCTATAGACAATTGCAAGAAATCATTCTCTGTATAGGCAAACTCGAGTAACTGTAACATGATTCTGTCCGGAATGTTGTCAAGAGAGTGAAGATTTTAGTTTCAGATAGAAAAGTTGACAATTGATTAAATTACTAAAGTTTACTAAGCAACTGTTTACTAAGCTGTCAAAATTTAATAGAAGATTTTTACTGTATAGTAAAAATATAAAACATAAATTAAAGCCCTGGATTTATAGTCATGGACTTTGAATATTTTCAAGCAAATATATAATAATTCAAAAAATTAAATTGTGAGATGGGTAGATAAGTAAATCATAGCTATCATACATTATAAATACAAAAACATGTAATATTATCATGAATTAAGTGGTAATACATCTTTTTCACCCTCTGCTAGATTGAGGCACCAGCCAGTGTTAAACAAGGACACCAGTATGTAACACAAAGGTCTTTAAAGTGCCACTACTAAAGTCATTTTTTCCTCTTTTTGTAATATTATTAAAGTGAATAGAGCTAATTGCTAATATATATATATATATATATATATATATATATATATATATATATATATAAAATCAGTTTACTAAGGCAATTTTAATCGGCCTCTTAATATTACTGGAAAGATTTTTTAAAATCTAAACAGCCAGTATTGTTAACAAAATTAATATATCTCCCACCACAGAGCTAAATCCAAACTGGTAATCCTTTTGTGCCGATCCATCCATCCATTGTGAAGACCCCCATTTATCCATCCATTGTGAAGAGACCCATCCATTATGAATGTCCCCATTTATCCATCCATTGTGAAGAGACCCATCCATTATGAATGTCCCCATTTATCCATCCTTTGTGAAGACCCTCGTCTATCTCCATACATTGTGATGACCCTCGCCTATCTCCATCCATTATGAAGACACCCATCCATTATGAATGTTCCCATTTATCCATCCTTTGTGAAGACCCTCGTCTATCTCTGTCCATTGTGAAGACACCCATCCATTATGAATGTCCCCATTTATCCATCCATTGTGATGACCCCACTCTATCCATCCGTTCTGAAGACTGATCAAACCCCCTGGAAGGGCAAGTAAAAGGCAGTCATTGACAGTGTGGCTCATTGTTTGAAAACTTTCACTATAGATGCGCATGACAGATCCAAATTCTTACCCTAATTCACTCTTCCAATAATTGCCCTATAATAATAGAAACTCACTCGAAGCCGATTTAACAGCACCCAATCCTTATGAGGAAGTTTCATGCCACTCATTACCAATGGTGGATGTATTATGAGAGAAGTGCTTGTTCCATCCATCAAACATAGCCAAGGATATTGTCTTGTCGGTATTAATAAAAAAACCATCTAAAATCAAATGAGGAGCTGTACGTTAATGCTCAGCTACTAATGTACATTATTAGCCATGTCTGAACATCTAACTACAGGGTCACAGATGCCCTTATAGACGCCGCAAACCGTCCACTCCTTCTAAAACTATGTTCTGGAACTCTCAGACCAATACCATCAACTGAGATGCTGTGCCTTGCTGGACTCTGTAAAAGAAGTAAAAGAAAGATTCACAGACTGAGAGACTTGAAAGGTGAAGTTGTCAACAAATGTCGAGCCCACAAAACCCTGGAAACCTAAAGACTGTTCATGAAAAGATAAAGATAAATGTCCATGTAAACTAGGAAGTCAAGTTTTAACTTTTAAAAAATTAGCAGTTCGCCTTCTTTTACTGTATGAAATTAAGAGCAAAATAGTGATGTGATAATAACATGGCTTTGGTTTTCTTTTTAACAGATTTTATATAGAACTAGCTGACCCGGCGAACTTCGTACCACCTAACAATGAATCTGATAATGTGTTTATGTTAACATTTTGTGATGTAATAGCTTATGATGAAATTATTTTCAAGCACGTTTACATTATTAAATAATAATACATTAATATAGGCTACAATATAATTTAAATAACTCACAGTTATTAAATATAGTATTTATAAAAAAAAATAAACAAACATACATCATTCAATATCAAACGATAAGCGTAAAAATTCATTGAGCTAAGCTTCTTGGTAGTTTCCTCACCATTCAACGGGTTTACCATCTTGATGTTGAAGTGGTATCCATCCTCTCCTTGCCAAAACATCAGTGGATACTGCAACGTGTCATATGATCGGTGTGTTTCATATATTCTTTGCAGTTGTCCAGTATCGCGACGTGTAAGTATAATATCGCGAGTTTCCAGGTGTTCCCCAACTATTAGAATCGCAACTTCATCTACTGTTGGAGCGTTAAACCTGCGTTCGTGTGTTCCTACTGGACGTTTATCTGCTCTGATCACCACTTTGTGATCATCATGTGACATGCGCTCCATAGCAGTCTTCAACAGATTAATTAATACATGGTGTTCATTAAGAAGCTGCTGAAGACCTTGAAGGATTTCTCTTCTTAGTGATGTGTTGATTTCTTGTCGTCGATCAAGCTGCTCCTCAACGTTGCCCATAAAATATATTTGTAATAATTTAAAATCTCCACTTTCAGGAGGAAGCAATGATCCAATTCTATGGTGGATTTGGCCTTGAATTTTGAAAGTTGGATTGAATCCAGATTTTCCAATAATGTCTGCTCCGAATGAAGTCATCTGGAAACATCCATTGTAATTTTGGGTATTTGCTAAGAAATGACGTGATTGAGGTGTTTCACCACTAAGCAATGAGTTCAATGGCTCAGGTGGTGGAGTCAATATTGGCAGTTTTACTTTGCCACTAAGGCAGCACAATCCGGGAGTTTCTCCAGCAAACTTCAATGCTCCGCAGTGATCACAAACAATCTCCATAGGGCCAATGTCAACCGAAGGGTGTGAGCTGTAATTCATTGTGGAATCGTATTGAAATGCAGCTAGTTTCAAATAAACGTGTGGAATATTTCTTCTTGCAAATCGTTGTTGATCTCTTAAAAAAGCCCGACGATTCCTCATTGCTAATCGAGCGGTTTCTCGGGCTGCATCTCTTTCTTCTGGAGTTAGCGTGGCACGATGTTGCGCCATATTAACTCGGCGTTCTTCTCGTGCGATTACACGATCCTCTTCATTCAATTGATTTTCAGTGATCTGTTGCCTAACTGAATTACGGCAACGTTGGGAAATGTCAGATACTCTGGGTCGGGGCATTGTTATAAGAGTATCACCCCGTAATAAAAAGTATAAATAAACATTTAACTAAAAACATTTAACAATTACATTTGACAACAAATATTCGTAAAAAACAAATGGAATAGAAACCTATTTGATAGCTCTCATTTGTTATGCATAGATTTGTTTTTAAAAATTAGGTTATCATTACAACAGCTGTTTCCTTAATTTAATTTAATCAAGAAATGACAAACATGGCATAGTAAACAAAATAAAACATTCTTCAATAAGATTAACATGTAAACTGCAAAGGGCCATAGGACGCTTCCCTTAAGGCTTTTTGAAACGGAAACAGGCTATTATGTTATTCTAGTACCAAAGGAATATCCCTGCAAATTTTCATGCCAATTGGTTCAGTAGTTTTCTAATTATAAACGCTGTAACTAACACAACTTTCTTTTATGTATATAGGTGTTAAAATATTTGGAATATTAAACTAATTATTTTCACGTGGTTTTAATTTTTATATCCCTATAGAATTCCACTTGTTGAACAGTTTATCAATATGCTGTGCAACAGTTTATGCAGAGAAGTTCTGTACAATATCGACGCCTACTTATAGAGGGTTCTGACGTTATCGAATGAAACGTTGAAATTAAAAAATGATGCTGGATAATGAAAAAGTCTAGTTTCAACACCTATTATTCCCATAAAGACATTAAGTCAACATATCCTTGAACTTCCTACTCTTATCAATTAAATCATTCAAGATATTATTTCAACGTGGACTTCAAAAATATAACTAGATAAACAGCTGTTTTTCTTGTCTTTGTTTTTTATTGGCTCTTGTAAAAACAATACATATTAATAATAATTTTTTGATTTGTTTATAAATAATTAAAATTTTTGTTTGTAAGTGTAGGTTATATTTTTGTTAGATCAATATTTAGATTTCTAATAACTGATACTATTTTCTCCCATTGGTGTTTCAGTCAGTTACGATTTTTAGTTAATAATCAATGTATACTGATAGCTCTTGAACATGGGCAAAGATGTATGTTTTCCATTGTGCATCAGAATTATCTTCTTAATTTTGTTGTAAATAATTTGCTGTTCCTCAGTGAATTTGTTTTGATCAACTATTATTATGTAATTTTTATATACGCTCTAGAAATAAATATTATTTGTTAAAATTTTAAATAAAAATATATAAGGACTAGACATAAATCATTACTTACATAGAAATTCATCGACGTAGAAAATAAGGAAGTAGGAACAGGACATTGTTACTGTCATTCTTGCATAGGAAATTGAGAGTGGACTACTAGGTTAAAAAGCAAATTGTAGTTTGATGAAAATTGAAGTTGGCTAAAACAGTTCAATGTATTGCTGCAATGAAAGACCTAACAGCTGTGGCCACAACAACTTATAATTTAGAAGAAATGTTCTGTTCTTTTAGAGAAAAAAATAAATCATATTACAAATATTTTAAAAAGTTTAAGGTATAGAAATCTTCCAGCAACTATTTAATTTTTCTCAGCTCACTCAAACATCTCCCCAATTCTCTAGTGTTACAGCGCAAGAACATTTATTTGATTTACATGATTTACTATCTTCTTTTCAACAACATAACATAATTACCAGCCCTGTTGAATAACATAATTATTTTTCTGCCCTGTTGAAAATATGTTATACTAATTATTTTGAAATAATTTTAGGTTTGTTGACATTTTGTAACAAATCGTCTGGTAGCTTGCCATGTTATTGATTTAAAAAATTAAATAAACATGAGGGTTAATCCCAAAGTTGATATTCATTCTGATTTTCTGACTGTCGTCAATTTTATCCTGATATTCATTTCAAGCAGGGTTCTGAGAAAACAAATTTGTTAAAATGTACAATGAATTTTTCTCAAAATGATTTTAAATTTAAATTAAAACAAACCCATTTAAGAAAAATTAATGAACAAGAATCAGATTTGTTTGATAAGGAAATTTATCTTGCGTAACTTTAGTTAAGAAAATGCCACACTTGCTCTTTGTACACTTACGATTTCCTGCTCATAACAAAGTTCTCAGGCAAAGTACAATGATATACATTTTATATTCAAATAAAAAAAAATAAATAAATCATGTATTTAATGAAGTAAATATGTGAAAATATACAGGGTGCTCCTAACCTACGTTGCAAAATTTAAGAAATGATTCCTTGTGTCAAAGTAATAAAAATAAAGTTTAAATATGAGGTCTGTCAAATAAATAAGCGAACTTAGGTCTTACTGCTTTATTTTGCAAAATGTAGTCTAAATTGATTTTGTCACCTTCAAAGTACTCTCCATTCGTTGCTATGCGCTTATTCCATCTTCTTTTCCACTGTTCAAAGAACCCTTGGAAGTCCTCGACAGTTAGGATTTTTAGTTTTCTCGTCGTTTCTTGTTTGATTGTTTTCACATCTTCCGAGTGATGTCCCCTCATGACATTTTTGCATTTTGGGAATAGGAAAAAGTCACAGAAGGCGAGATCTGGTGAATATGGAGGGTGATCAAGAACGGTGATTGAATTTTTTGTCAGAAAAATGGGGCGAACAATCAACGCTATATGTGTAGGTGCATTGTCATGGTGAAGGATCCATCCATCGCCTTGAATCATATTTCGACGCACACGATCTCTCAAACGCTTGAGAACCGTAAAGTAGAACTAAGCATTGACTGTTTGTCCTTCAGGAAGTAACTCATGATGGACAATACCTTCCACGACAAAGAAAACAAGTAGCTTGACTTTGATTTTTGATTCGCTTTTTCTTGATTTGTTTTGGCTTTCCTCTTCTTGTATTGTGATTTTAGTCAATGTCATGTACTCATAAAACCATGATTCGTCACCAGTAAATAAATATCCTATTGAAAAATCCAGCATCGTTTTCAAGTGAATTTTTCCAGTCTTCTTAACTTTGGATCTGGTGTCAGTAACTTGGGTACGATTTTTGCACACATCTTTTTTAAACCCAAATGTTAGGTTATGATTGTGTGCACGGTTGATTTTCCTAAGTTCAGTTCATCAGCTATCATTCGGACAGTTTTTCAACGATCTGTATGGACATGAAAATGCACACGATCGATATTGTCGTCAACACAGTTGGTTGAAGGTAGCCCCGGCCTTGCATCATCCATGGTGTCTTGTCAGTCAGATGGCTTTAAAGATTTATAAGCGCTATATTCACTTGAAAACAGATGTTTTCTTAAAAGCAATAAACAGCCGTCAATATGTCAGTAATTTCTTGGTAGCTTTTACCGCACCTCACAAAAAACCTACTGTTGTTGTGTTGCTCTGTGATTTTATCAAT
Source organism: Stictocephala bisonia (assembly GCA_035578905.1). Lineage (NCBI taxonomy): Eukaryota > Metazoa > Arthropoda > Insecta > Hemiptera > Membracidae > Stictocephala > Stictocephala bisonia. Next base: position 31,514 of record JAQJVL010004316.1, on the reverse strand, counting down.
TTCCATTTTCAAACTAACAGTGAAAACTGTGACGGCTCATTGGGTCTCAGACAACTAGCACCCCTAGTGGGCAGGGCTATAATCCACATCATGGCGACCAAATAGCACCAGCTCGCATATTTATTAGACAGACCTCATATTTAAAATTGTATTAAAAATCTAATCTTATCTCATTTTTGAAATTTGGATTGAAATAGGTGAGGTATAAGTTTTTAAGTTACTAGTTACAGCCAGCATGACTGCCGATTCACTTGTAGAATTCAACAATTTCAATTTCAAAAATAATTTTATTTAATTCAGATTAAAAGTTTTATTATTAAAAAAGTATCACAATTAATTAGTTTATATTGAAGATTGACTGTATAAGGAGAAAAATCATATTTGAACAGTGTTCTTATTTAATATGGCTTCAGATGCTGTACATGGCTATGGCGAAGGTGTTGCAGAGAGAGGGAATTGAGAGCAAGAACAATTGTCATTGGACGCCAGAGTGCTGATAAATTTCCTGCTAATGTAATCAGAAACCAAAAGTACAATATTATAACGTTTCTGCCTCTGGTAAGTGTTTCAATGTTTTTAAAATGTTGAATTATCATTGGATGCAGTCATTTATTGTTCTTAATTGTAAATAAATTGTTGTCATCCACAGGTTATTTACACTAGTGTAAATATATCAATATTATTCACTTTTAAGGAGAAATATTGATTAATATTTTTTTATTTGATAGATTTTTTTGTTTTTTCTTCATTTAATACACATAGTATAAATTGTTATAAGTTAATTATATTGAAAATAAGCAAGTGGCGTAAGTGTATGCTATTTTTAAATGTTTGTAATTTTTAAAAAATATGTGTATAATGGAAATCAATATATTCTATTTCTTTAGATTTTTCTTCTGCAAATATGAAATTGAATCTACTTGAATATATACAGGACATTTGATCCAGATTGTTTTAACTTTTTAAAAGAACTTGAATCATAATACAGCAGAATTTATAAAGAAGTGATGCGTGACTTTAAAACTGATCTATACACTGATACATATTTGAACTATTTACTGGGCCAGGAATGGCGCAATGCATAAACTGTTTCTTTTTATAATATTAAATAATCAAAACTGTTATTTGCATATACGAGGGCTATCCAGAAAGTAACAGACGTTTTGAAATAAAAAATTAACCAACTGAAATAGGAACATTTTATTATATACATTTAAAAGCTACACTTTTAGGGCTATTTTTCAACGTAATCTCTGTTCAAATTGAGACATTTATCATAACGTGACACAAGTTTTTCGATTCCAGCTTTGTAGAAATCTGCCGCCTGAAATCTTAAACACTGATTAACGCCAGCGTGAAGTTCAGCGTCACTATCGAAGCGCTGCGTTGCGAGCCAGGTCTTCATTGCTGGAAAGAGGTGGTAGTCGCTTGGTGCTAGATCTGGGCTATAAGGCGGATGATCAAGCACTTCCCAATCAAAATCATCCAAGACTTGTCGTGTACGATTGGTTGTATGGGGCCATGCATTGTCGTGGAAAAACAAAATCTTTGAGCTCAATTTTCACCTACGCTTGTTTTGTATCGCTTGCCGTAGCTTCTGCAATGTTTCACAATACCTCTCTGCGTTGATTGTTGATCCTCGTTCAAGGAAATCAACCAGAATCACACCCCTAGCATCCCAAAAAACAGTTGCCATAATCTTTCTCGCTAACAAAATTTGGAGACATATTCTTGTTTTTGTTTTTTTTTTGAGAATGGGTGTGCCCCCATTCCATAAACTCCATTTTTGTTTCACAATTGACATGCTTCACCCATGTTTCATCACCAGTAACGATACGATCGAGAAGTTCGTTACCATGTTTGTCGTATTTATCAAGGAAAGTTAACAATGCAGCAAGTCTTTATTTTTGTGATCTTCAGTAAGGATTTTTGGAACCCACCTGGCACAAAGCCAGGTTGTTGTGGTATCCAAGCTTGTTGTGGTATGCAAGCTTCCCTACAACAATTTCATGAAGTAAACTTCATGAAATTTGTGGGAAATGTTCCGAGAGTTCAGTCACTGTGAAACGGCGATTTTCACGAACTTTGTCATTGATTTTCAACATCAAATCTTCAGTCACAAGGCTAGGCCGACCGCTACGACTATCGTCATGAACATTGGTGCGGCCATTTTTAAAGTCAATACACCACTGCCTTACTCTGCTTTCACTCATTATTCCATTTCCATAAACTTCACACAGTTGGCGATAGATTTCAATTGGTTTATGGTTTTTTGCCAACAAAAACCTTAACACTGAACGCACTTCACAAGTGGCGGGATTTTCAATTGCAGCACACATTTTAATTATTCAAAGTGAGACAAGCAAAAGAGGTACAGACCTAGCGTGACTACAGCTCGATGCATACTGAACGCCAGAGTGTTTTGACACCAAAATGGCGGCTGTAGTCCCGCCCACTGCCGCACAATTCAAAAACCTCTGTTACTTTCTGGATAGCCCTCGTATATTGTTGAACAATTATTTACATGAAATAATCAAACTGGTGCATTGACAAGAATTACTTTAAAAATTTTTATTCAAAATTAAAATATATAACCTACAATAAAAATAATATTCATAAACTGAAATGTAGTCTTTACTAACAACAATACTATAATTTACTGTTGAGCTTGGGATGCTAGAAAATATTTTATTATACTAAGATTGATCACTGATGATGGTTGCTGAATACTGAAAATGCATGAAAATCACCAGAAAGGTATTTGTTCAAATTATAATAAGATTTTTTTAGCAACATAATTTAAGTTCAGGGAGAATTTTTTTGTCTGGCAGACGTTTAATTGGTAATGGTAATTTGTTGAATAATTTCAAACCCATATATACAGGGTGGCGCAAAAAGAACGCATGGATTTTAAAAGGCTTTAAGTTGGTTAATTTTAATCACACCAAAATTTTAATTACACCAAAACAATCATCAAACAACCCAATTTGAGAGTTGGGTGTTAATAATTATAAGACAATTAACTAATTTTTAAAAATAACATCAGAAAGATGGTGTCCTTCTGCATGAATACACATCGCAAGTCTTTCTTCAAAGTTTTCCATAACTTTGTTCAAAGTGTCCTGTGCGGGAACTCTGTTCAGCGGCAATTTCTTCACTTATTGCAGCCTTCAATTCTTCGAGTGACCGAAGTTTACGTCGATAAACTTTGAATTTCAGGTGTCCCCATAAAAAGAAGTCGCAAGGAGTCAAATCTGGCGAACGTGCAGGCCAGTGGAAATCGCCGAAACGTGACAATACGTGACCAGGAAACATTCCTCGAACGACAGCCATAGATTGATTACTCGTGTGGGCTGTGGCTCCATCCTGTTGAAACCATGTTTGTTCCATATCGAGCCCCAAAGCTTCAAGATTTGGCTGCAAAAATGTGCGTAGCATTGTCACTTATCGTTCAGAATTAACAGTGACTGTTTGGTTACGCTCTTCAAAAAAATAAGGTCCAACGATGCCAATTTTAGAGACCCCACACCATACTGTAACTTTAGGACAATGCAGTGGTTTTTGATGCATTTCCTGTGGGTTGTGAGCTGCCCAATAGCGGCAATTCTGCTTGTTTACTGAGCCATTCAAGTGGAAATGAGCTTCATCACTCAGCATTACAACATTATTGTCATTTCCAACGACCTCAAGCATTCTCTCGCAAAAAACTCTTCGTTCGTGAAAATCACGTTCATGGAGCTTCTGAACAATCATTATCTTGTAAGGGTGGAATTGTAACTCACATGTCAGGATGCGCTGTAGCGATCGACGTGATATCCCCAAGGTCGGAGCACGCCGTCTAGTCGAGCGGTGAGGACTTTCAAGAACTGAGGCTCTGACACTTTCAACATTTTGCGGAGTTCGCGCCGTACGAGGGCGACCAGTCGATTTACTCTTCAACACTGATCCTGTTGTACGAAACGAGTTAACCCAACGAAGTATCGAGTTGCGATCAGGTACCGAACCATTACGCGCGACATTAAACTGTAAACGAGATTTTCGTTGAACAGTGATGACAGATTCTTTGATTTGAAATAGTGTTCAACAGCGAACATGCGATGCTGCACGTTCCACTGCTCCATTGCTACTAAAACTGGATGCTTCAACCAACAAAATGGCGTCGCTCGGCGGTCACTGACCGCTCCCCTCCACTGGTACTACGTTACTCAAATCCATGCGTTCTTTTTGCGCCACCCTTTTATATATTGGCTTTTTCATATAGTGAAGTTTTATGAACAGGGTAGCTGAAAGCATTATTATTTCTTGTTTTGTATGAATGATTAACTTTAAATTTCCAAATGTGCTAGGATCATTTATCATCATATTTACAATTTTGAAAATATACAAAATTGGTAGCGTTAGAATTCATAGTTTTTTGATTAAAGGGTTAAGACTGTCCCGCCTCTTAACTGAAAAATGGATCTTATAATTCCGTGTGCTTAGAAAACTAAATTCAGCTCTGTTGAAGCACCCCACACAGTGATCCCATATTTGAGAATAAAATGTATATACAGTAGAACCTCTTTAATCCGAACTAACTGGGACCGGGGGTAGTTCGGACTAAGGAATGTTCGGATTGCAGAACATATTGTTGCTTTTACATAACTATAGCTAAAACGTGGCTAAAATGGATCGTAATTGTTGCGGGAAAAGTGAAAAATGCTTTATAAAGTAAAATACAGTGTTTATTTAATACAGTAGTAAACATAGTGAATAAACAGTACTGTTTCGTGCGCATTCCGTTGTAGTTCATTCAACGGCCAACGTTAAACGGCTCCTGCGGCGGCGTTCGGATTACGGGGGTTCGGATTAAAGAGGTTCTACTGTACGCAAAATAAACTACTCTACAAACTTCAACTGATGTGGAAGCAGATAAAATTGACATAGCAAATCTAAAAGAGTTTAATTTTTTTTTTAAAGAAAGTTGATATGGTGCTTCCAACTAAAATTTGTATCAAAATGAATACCCAAAAGTGTATGAGTCTCAACAGAATCAATATTAATTGTTCAAGATTATTTGATGGAAAATTTCTAGCTTTGAAATGGATAATTCTAGATTTTTTTCTTATTTAAAAGAAACACATTATTATTAAACTACTTATCCAATAATTTTATAATTGATTGAATACTAGAACCAAGATCATGCAAGTTTCTTTCTGTTATAATAGTTGAAGTACCGTCTGCATAAAAAGTTAAATGTATGGATTTTGCTTTGGTAATGGATTAATACAAATCAAGAATAGAAGAGGGCCTAAAACTGATCCTTGTGGAACACCACATTTCACAGTTTGCCATTTTGAATAATTATTTACGTTGTTATTGGAAATAACTGTTCTCTGTTTCCTGTTACTTAAAAATTACCTTATCAGATTATTAGTTATCACATACACCCAGCACAATCAATCTTGCGGCAATTAGCCTGTTATCAATACAGTCTAATGCCTTGGACAAGTTACAGAATACATCTGCAGTATTCAATAACCTATCCAAGGCCTCAAAAGCAAAATTTACAAATTCATGGAGAGCAGACTCGGTATTCAATTTTTTTCTGAAACCAAACTGTTCTTTACATAGTAGGTTATTAAATTCAAGATAACTATTTATTCTAGAATAAATTACTTTTTCAAAAACGTTTGATAAATTGCTGAGAGTTGATATTGGCCTCTATAGTTATTAATATTTGTATATAATCCTGCTTTAAAAATTAACTTAACTTCAGAGTATTTCAATTTTGGTGGAAATGTTCCGCTTTTAAAAAACTGATTTACTGTTAGTGTTAAATCTGGTGATATTATTTGCACTGAGGGTTTTATTAAATGAGTAGGTATACTGTCATTACCGGAAGTTGCAGTGTTTTTAAGTCCGAGAATAGTTTTTTATTTCAGAAATTATTGCTGGTTGAAAATTATATAGACCAACATTACTAGTAATTTGGAGTGGTTCTTCTACTATTTTGTTTGGTTTAGGAATATTTAAAGTATCAGCTATATCTAAAGAAATGAATGTTAAGTACTGTAATTAAGCAACCATGGCCGGTGCATTGTATCATTGACCTCAAGTATAAGTCTTTCTGTACTTTTATGTTTAGTTGATGTGCCAAGTTAATTTTTTACAACTGACCATGTTGCTCTGAATTTATTAGTGGATTTTAATATAAACTTTGAATTTGCCAGTTGTTTAACTTTATAAACAGTGTTTTTAAAAATGTTTTTTGTATTTTTTACATACTGAAAAACTTGTTATCATTGATATATTTAGCCGCATGATGAAGCTTGCGTTTTCTTTTTGATGATATTGAATTCCTTTTGTAATCCAATTAATAATATTATTTTTACATTCAATGACATATTTGAAAGGAAAAACTTCATCCATAATGAACTTAAATATGTAAATAAACCTATCGAGACTAGTATCAATTTCACTGGATAGTTTAAAATTTAAAATAATGCTTCATATAATCTGTTTAAGAAGAAAGGAAAGTTACTTTTGTTGAAAATCCTTTTTCTTAGTTTATTGTTTTTTAAGAGTTTTTTACTTGATGGAGGCATTATAATCAAAGCATTATGGTCAGATGAATATCATTATTCCTAAAATATTTTAGATCAAAACCATGACTGACAGCAATGTTGTCTATACAAGTGGCTGAGTTATTTGTAATTCTTGTGGGTTTAGAAAAAACCAACTTGTATCCTTGACTTTCAAAACATGCCATGAAACGTTGTGATATGTTATCGTTTTCCAAAATATTTACATTAAAATCTGAAGCAATAACAATTTTTTTTAAATTTCAGCTCTACTCAGCTTATTTAGGAGATCATAGAAAATTTTTATTAACTTAGAGGATGCTGTTTTATCTGGAATTCTGTAAACAGATTTAATAATAGTGTTGTATTTTATTAATTTGGTATAAGATCCTTCAAAATGAAGATCTTGATTAAAATTTTGCAGATCTGACTTATAATTTTAAATTCTACAGATTTATGAACAAAAATACATGATCCTTCACTTGAAGTTGAGCGAAAATAACCGTCTCCTAATTTGAAATTGTTGATTTTATTCAGGAGGTTTCTTCTATCAGCACTAATTTTATGTTCATTTAAACAAATAACCTGCATATTAACCTTTCACCCATTGCGGATTGCGTAGCGTGGCATGTGCCAGGTCTAACGGTACGAATTAAATTCGCAACACGGCACTACACCTGGCCTGCTGGCCTAGCACACTCGCAAATTCTATACGTTTTGTTGTTATTTATGGTACATTAACATTACACTGACCACATTAGTAGTATATCTAATTTGGGGATAATCACAATTTATCCTCCATTTTACTGGAAATCACAAACACGACAAAATGATAAGACCGAACGCAAGGACTAAATTCCCCAAACTAATATTATGTAGTTGAGACAACAGTGACAGGAAAAAGTAACAAAGATAAGATAAGGAGACAGACAGATAAGCACCTCAAAACAAATGGGTGCATTGTAACAGCGATAACACTGACTCCGAGCGACGCAACTGTAAACAACCAGTACCGCGACATCAACGTTACGTTGTTGATCTATCGGTCCACTCGGCGCTGAACATGAAGGCCATGTCTTTGATCAGCATTGGGCATTTAAAAAAAAATTAAATACAATTTGAATTTATGTCCTGAAAAGCCATAAATTATTATGTTCTTTGAATTCATCTCCTTGGTCCATTAAAGGAGATGAAGCAAACTGTCTCCTAAAAATGCATACTTTGTTTCCTTTACAAATAGCTGCCAAACGATTTTTTTTGTCAGAAAATACTAATTTGAACGTTTAGATATTGCGTTTATACAACAGGCATGTCATTTATACAACAAAAGCTGTCACCAAAAGAGAATAAGATATATGGAGAGTGTACAATTGAGTCATTACTAAAATTATTAAATTCACTACAGTTCATGGAATCTATAAAGAGATTGCTTTCAGATTAATGTATGATTGCAACATGTAAAAACCATTCTTAAAAAACTAATGCAGTTGTTTACCACTGTTTTCCAAAAGATGCTTCTTTAGCTTAAGAGTAGTGTGTGTAGTGATCATTTCAATCCTGAGGATTATATCTCATGCAAAATAGGCTTCTGGGGCTTCCACGAAAGAAGATTTTGAAGGACGGTGTTATGCCGAGTGTGAATATCCCAACTATCAAAACTCGTAAGTTGACTGATACATCTACTACATTAAAAATAAATATTCGATGTAAGAAACGAACAATTAGGAAAACAGCTCTACAACAAATAATTTATTAAGTCCTAAAAAACAAAGACTTGTAACTCTTAGATGATGGCCTATTAGATGTTTCAAGCACCACAAACAATTAAAATTTTGAAAGTAATTTTTAAATTATTAATGATATTGAGTTGAATGTTTTTTGCCATAGCTGGGAGATCACAAAATCGTGATAATCCAGCTACCAGAAAAATGGGTTTGAAAAGAAGTTGAAAAATCTGCAGCTTTTATTGATCTTACAGCAGGATATGACACAGTATGGAGCAAAGGTTTGTTGTTTAAATCCTTCCCTGTCCCATTCTAATGCGACTTTTGCAGTCAATGGTAAGTGCCGGCTAATAAAAGTTTATCTCAGACGTGAAGAAAGCTGAAGGATGGGCTGCCACAGGGTATACACGTTCGGTGGTATTGACCCGTCCACCCTCACATACACATTTGGTGGTATTGACCCACCCGCCCTCCCATACACGTTCGGTGGTATTGACCCGTCCACCCTCACATACACATTTGGTGGTATTGACCCGTCCACCCTCACATACACATTTGGTGGTACTGACCCGCGCACCCTCACATACACATTTGGTGGTATTGACCCGCCCACCCTCCCATATACGTTCGGTGGTATTGACCCGCTTGCCCTCCCATACACGTTCGGTGGTATTGACCCGCCTGCCCTCCCATACACGTTCGGTCGTATTGACCCGCCCGGCCTCCCATACAAATTCGGTGGTATTGAATCGCCCACCCTCACATACACATTCGGTGGTATTGACACGCCCACCCTCCCATACACGTTCGGTGGTATTTCTGCTCCAATTTTATACAACATGTATACTGCTGACATCCCAATCACAAAGTCTAGACAATTTATATATGCTAATGACATAGCTTTAACTTACCAACATGAGAACTTCACAACTACTGAAGAAACACAAGTGACCTTGCAGTCCTAGAAGAATATTTTAGAACCTGGAAGCTGAATCCTAACCCATCAAAAACCAAAGTAGTCTGATTCCACTTAAGTAACAGACTGGCTAATAAAAAACGGAACATCTTCCTATATGGTGTAAAACTCCATCATAATGAACATCCACAGTACTGGGAGTAACGTTAGATCGATTGCTGACCTTTAAAAGCTATTTTTAAAAAACAGCAACTAAAATTAAAACCAGGGCAAATGTATTACATCATATTGCCGGAACAACTTGGGGAGCCAACACACATGTCCTGCGCACTACTGCTTTGTCCCTGGTCTATTCAGTTGCTGAATATAGTACTCCCATTTGGCTAAATAGTGTTCATACTAAAGCGGTCGATATCCAACTTAATAGGGTCATGAGAGCTAATAATGGCACTCTCATGACAACTCCACTTCCTTGGCTCCCAGTGCTGTGCAATATAGCTCGACGTCAGGAGGCACTACTGAAAGAATTCAATTAGATGTGGAATGCCCCGCACCTACCCATTATACAGAATCTCCCACGTCAGAACAATCGCTTAAAATCTCGAAACCAACCTCTACGTACTGCTTTCCATTTCAGCAGATCAAACTTCTCGCCCAATACTAGCTGGGCCGTAGTGTGGAACAGTTTTGATGGACGTAATACGTTCCTTGTTAAAGATCTGTCAATAACTGTAGGTGGGATGAGTCTCCCTCGAAGGGAGTGGACACTGTTAAATCGGTTTTGAACTGGTGTTGGCAGATGCAATTACTGGAAATATAAATGGGGATTGACAGTAGATCAGTCATGTGATTGCAGGTAGTCTATCCAAACAATGGATCTCAAAGCTATAAAGTGCCCACTGCGCTCTTACGGAGGGATTGGTCAGCATACACAGAATCAGTGAGGCAGGTATTAGATGGTTCGATGGATTGGACTTAGCTTTGTGACAGGAGATCACTTTACATTTTATAATCAATGAGAATAATCATGACTTTTGGATATTTATCTAAATATACATCACAGCTTTTTAATCAACAAATGGTAGCTGACAACAAACCATATGATATATAATGTTGAAATTAACAATGGTGCTGGATATTGTAATAATTGTAGCAGTATTATTTTTCTTAGACTTAGGCTTAAGCGGCCGGTGTCATAACTAGAATCTTCAGTTTCCGGTGACAACCGCATCAAGGTACTATCTACAATATTTACAAGATGACCAGATGTTTCGACCATACTGTGATGTGACATCCTCAGTGGTTTCTCTGAGACTTAAATTGGCGAGTGACCTTCCAGCTTTTATAACAGGTGGTGGGGTGGGGACTGGTTGGCAGGTATGCTGGAATGTGGGGCGAAGGCACGACCCACGTGACCTACGGTCATTGGCCAAAAAATCAATATGGCTGACTCTTCCATTTTATTTCAATTTACTTAAAATGGGTTCCCATGTCTTTGGCAGCCATATACTATCATCCTTATTAAAAGTATTTATTCTTTTATATATTTCTATGGCTTCCCTTACGATTCTCGGGTAGTAATGTGGGATGTTGGCAAGGACTTTAGTTTTGTCAAATAAAATTCCATGATTACTTTTTGTGCGATGTTCAGCAACTGCAGACTTTTCCGTGTCTTCATTCTTAGTATGCCAGCTTTCCTTTGAGAGTGTCATTAATTAATAGCCCAGTGACAAATGAACAGCTGGTGGTTATCATTATTATTTCTTTGAAAATGTGTTACGGCTCTGATTGTGATCGAACTGAGAACCTTTAGCTTATGAAGCTGGGATTTAACCAACTAAGCTTGCAAAGGACAAAGAGGAACTAAGAATGTGTCATAATTTAAAACCTTATTGGTTAAAAGTAATGCCATAAGGCAGAAGATTAGTTCAGCAAAAGCTATTTTCTCGAGAACTGTACTAAAGCAATATTAGCTTTAAAAGGTAATGAAAAAGCTGCTAAGTGTTTTGAACTCATGTACTTTCTTTGACATCATGAACCGTATTGATTCATGGAAGAAAACTATCGGATTGTTTGAGGAAGAATTAAAGTTAATGCACAGACTCTTAATTGACAAAGACAAATTTGTTATTAGCAGATTAAAAAAAAAAAAAACGAAGAAGTTTGATCAAGTTTGTCCAGAAGCAGTTCAATCGTATGCACGATTAAGGACATTTATTAGAATCAAACACCTAAATATCAACAGAATTAATGAACGTAAGAGTAAATAGAAAAAGTCTTAAGTGGATAAAATCTGATTTAACTAACCAAGAATGTTGACAATATTTTAATTATAATAGCAAAATTCAAGATTCTAACCTATAATTTGATATAAACTGTAATGTGTAAATAAAATGTTCATGATGTGAAAAGAATATATTGATGTCAATAAAGAAAATGTAATTATGATCATGTGAGTGTATTTAACATTAAATAGCTGTATGCCTAATTATAAGAGTTTATGATGTTTTATTTTAAAGTATATAAGTGGTATATCAGTGATATGCTACTTATTAGCCTACAGTTTAACTTAAAACATAGAAAAGTAAAGCAAATAAGCATTAGTGCATTGCTGTCTCACCGAGAGCGGCGAGCAAGAGCACGAAGCAGTGCAGTCGTTACCGCAGTGACGTCACACGGCTCTGGCTGCCGGGACAGTTTCCGAGCACGAGTGAGCCAGCCCTTGATTTAGTAGCCCTAAGACATACTGATGTATTTAGCCTTCAGAGATAAAGATTTATAGCTAGTTTGCTGCCAGATGTTCTCTTTCCTAAGTTGTGTCCGGTCCCCAAGTAACATTTGCTATCGTTTTACCTAACCTCCAGTGTTGAGATCTTAGACAATAATTAACTATTGCATATTTTAATGCCACATTATTTTTAATGTCACAATACTGCATGATGAAAGCTGTAAAATTTGCCTCATATCTAATTTAGCGATTATTGAATCTAAATAACCTTGATACCTTTTGTTTCAGGTGCTGTTCCAGCAGTTCAAGTTCTTCCTCAACCTTTACTTTTTAGTGATGGCAATGAGTCAGTTCATTCCAGATCTGAGGCTAGGCTATCTTTACACTTATTGGGGACCTTTAGTAAGTTTTTACTATATATTATTATTTGTTGTTTCTGTTTTGCTAGTTGCAGGCAGTTTTGGTTGAGACTACTGGAAGTAACCTCCGTGTGTGCTCTGTTGTGTCTCCCGGCAATATAGAGAACATTAACAATTTTATTTGTAATTAGTGTGTTTTTTTAAAATTTTGACTGTATTTCAAATTGATGTATTTAGTGTTATATTTAATTTTGTTGTAATTCGTTTGTATATATAGTGTATTTTAAAATTTTTAAAAGTTCTCTACCTAAAATGGATATAATTAAACAGGAAAGACTTGATAGGCTGTTAGCAGCAGATAGTGAGAGATAAGAAAGGGAGTAGGTAAGACGGCCTACAGGTGCTTTCATACGAAAATTATTTATTGTTAGTGATAAAGAACAACCTGTAAATGACGAACCATGTTATGATGATAAATACTATCATCCGCATAAATATTGGATGTGCTTTAACATTATAGGCTAAGTCATTTATAGCTATAATGAATAGGAAGTGCCCAAGGACCGACCCCTGTGGAACTCCAAGGGTCACTGCAACTGATTTTGAAAGTACGCCATTTACAGAGACTAGCTACCATTCAAGAAAGAGTTGACCAGTTGTAATGAATTTAGAGACATCCCATAGAACTTTAGTTTTTCAAGTAAAATTTCATGTGAAACATAATCAAACGCTTTGCTCAAATCGCAAAGCGCTAAAGAAATAGACTCTTTATTCTCAAATGCATTTAGTGTGAAATTAACTATATCCATTACAGCGTCAGTCTTAGATCTGCCTTATCTGGCATTCAGAAAGCAAGTTATTCCTGGCAATAAAATTATTTAATTGACTGTACATGACAGTTTTGAAAAAATGGGAACTATTGAAACAGGACGATAGCTATCTGGGATATTCTTATCACTCTTTTAAATTGGAACTATTTTTGAAATTTTCAGAAAATCTGGAAAGTAACCTTTAAGTGTTTTAACTTTTTTTAATTCAAAACAAAAGTTAGAGACTCACAAATATATTAAATTGTATGTTTTAAAACAAAATATGATAGCCAATAAACATCCATACTTTTAGAGTTTGAAAATTCAGAAACAGATTTTGTTACCTTATCTGTGTGATGTGCTGCCAGTCGAAAACATGAACACTTGCTAGAGAGTTTACCAATAGTTCTGTCAGTATTGTGTTGTTAATGCCAATTTTATCTGCCAAACTCTTAGCAGAGTTAACAAAACGTTCATTTAAACTTTCAGTGACAGTTGATGAGATTTGAGCATTGTTACAAACTAAGGCTGACTTATTCCTTAGAAAGTGTCATTAATTAATAGCCCAATGACAAATGAACAGCCGGTGATTATCAGCTGATCCTTCTCAAAATGTATTGACTCTTGATTGGGATCGAACTGAGAACCTTTAGCACATGAAGCTGGGATTGAACCAACTATGCTACCGACCAATTTAGCTAACATCCCATAATTCCACAGAGGCTAGGAAGTAAGCCGGAGTTCCTAGGTGGCTTCGAATTAGAAAATTTAATAATGTTACTAAATCAATCACTTTTAGGTAAAATTTAAATTAAGAAAATAAATAATATAGGTCGGTACCAGTTTTTTAGAAATTCGTTAAACAAGAAATATTATACAAAGATAAATAGCTACACAAACAAAATTAATAACTAGGCCTAAAATAACAGAGATAACAAATAGACGCTATTAGTACCTAGATAATTTGACCCATTCACCTACTATTTTTTAACCAACAAATAGGGTCAAAAAAATCCATTTTTTGTTTTTTTGTTTTTTTAGTTTAAGGTTAAAGGTTAATATTTTTAACTTGTAAATGACTATTCTAATAATTTTATATCCCCTTAATCACTCATAACAGCTAAATAATAAAATATGGGAAAAATTAAAATTTTTATTTTGCCTACCTTTGTTTTGAATACATGAATCCAGAAATTATGATGACAGAAGACACACACAATAAGTTTGTTTTTGTAATATTGTACTATTTACACTATTTACATTTCAGCTTGGAGCATTAGTAGTTGACTACAGTGTGGTAAGCCTCGAAGCAGCCATCCATGTGGAGCGCTACTAGACATTGCTTACACTGCACCCTTACTTCCTTCCTTAGGCCATGTTTCAAACATACAACACATCGTTTGCTTGGGAATTCTTTTTTTCATAGGCAGGTATTGTCATTGGAAAATGTCTTCCTTGTAGACGCAAAGGGTTTGTGTGTGACGGTCGTCCTTTTCCAATTTTGGGTGGTAACACTGCGGTCTGTAGAATTTGTTCTGCAATGTCGGTTTTGTAGCCTGAAAATTGCTGATCTTTTCCACTAAGTTGGGTAAATACCACATAAGAGTTGAATAAAGCCATCTCAAATAAATAAAAAAATATCTTTTTGTAGCCTTTAGAGTAACGCCTCATCACTGGATTATAAGCAAGCACTTGATCTTGTCTGTCAACTGCCAGCATACCACTGTTATAATCTATTATTGCCTGAAGCTTACAAATTTCTGAGCTAGGGGTATTTCTGGTAGGTCTGGACCGTTTTCCTGTAGGTTGAAATTCAATATCACTGTGTCTTGTAGTTATAACATTGACTGCTTTCCGATCCATCCATCTTACTGCTAAAATACCATTGCTACTGCAACGTGTTGCTTCCCCTGTTTGTAACTGAGTATTATTCAGGTGGGTATATGTATCCTATTCATCTTTACCGTCCCTACTGCATAAGTCATGCTCTCTAACAATTTATGGTAAAGCTGTGGTGATGAATATCAGTTATCAATATGTAATATGTAGCCCTTATTCAAAAAGGGTTTCAATATTTTCAACACTATTTCTTCACTTACTAACACTCCCATTGGTGTGTCAGTTTTCCCTGTGTAAATTTCAAATGCAGAACAATAGCCAGATTTTGATTCACATAACTTAAAAAATTTAATTCCAAATCGAGCTCGCTTGGTTCTGTTGAATTGGATATAAGATAGTCTACCCCGGAATTCCATAAGGCTTTCATCTACGGACATGTTTTGATCTGGGGTGTAATTTTCTAAAAACTTTTTTAGCTTATCTGAAGCATTAGTTTCCTCGTCATTACTAAAATGCAGAAAACGCATAATAATCTGGAATCGTTTTAGGGACATAACCTCTGTAAAAATCTTTGTTTCAATTACTTTTCTTTTAGACCAGTAAGATTGAAGCGTAGGCTTTTTTATTACACTCATAAGTATTGTGATTGCTAAAAAGGCCTGAATATCATCTGTGGTTACATCCACCCAATTACTGTCATCTTTTAGCTTTTTACGGTTTGGATCTGATAAACATTTTTGTGCATATCTGTTAGTTTCCACAGCTATTTAAAAAAAAAATCATAATTACAAAACTGTAAAAATACTTTTAGTTCTGAATTTAGATGTTCAGAATCAGGTATATTGACCCCAATATTCTCCCCATGAGAGACAAAATGTTGTGGTTCATTTGGAGCTTCTTCCCAAATAAATTGAGTTTCTAACTGTCCTAATCTCCCTAAGGCAACTAATTCAATTATGTTTTGCACATTATCATTACTAGGAGTAGTAGGCCTATCTTGGTTTACTATATTTATCACTTCATCGTCCGATGTATCACTAATAGTATCAATATTAGGCGTAGGCCTACCTTGAACAATGTTATTTACAGTAGCAGTTGTAGGCCTGTTGTCAGTGACAGTATGTTCCTCATCGGAATATTCATCGTCAGTTGATAATAACTGTTCTCTTGTTATACGATCAAAAGCCCCAATATCTTCATCACTCAATAAAGTATCATCAAAATCACCAATATACTGATCTATTTCACTATTTCGCAACGCACGATCGGCCATGATTGTTTACAAACAACTACACTGACACTGGTTTGGCTTGGCACACTGACAGGTGACGTCACTAACAGCTGACTTCTAACGTTCTCCACAGCCCATAAAATAAAAGAAACAACAAGATAAACTCAGTACGGAACCATAGGAACGAAACAGACTGATTAGTGCTGCTACCTGTTACGAAACAAACGTACTATTACAGTTGCGGAACTGTTCCGTCATTGTATAGCTGGGCCCCTTATCGGCGGCGCGGAATGGTTCCGTCAAAGTAGGGGAATGGGTTAAAAACAAAAAAATAAGTATTTAAATAAATTAACAATAAAATAAACCTAATTAATATTTAATAAACAATTTTAATAATAACAATAAAATTTTAAAAATATAATATGTTCAAAAAATGTGGCTTATTTGACAGTTATTTGGCTGTGGTGAAAAAAGGTCTAAGTGAGTTCCAATGTAGTTCTTAGGCCTCTCCTCTTTTTTTACATCATGACTCTTAAAAAGTGGTTGTGATTTGCTTACTTCATAATTATTGGTAAAAGTAATAGAAGATCTTAATGTGGTTTAAATTTGACTTATAATACCAGATATATTGCTGACTTCACTTCTTACGGCAGTAAACTATTTTTGTGTGTACCCCTACTCACCCCACTCATGTCTAGATTTTAATCACGATATACATTAAACTTGATACACAAATTAAACTAAGTGGGGTTTAAAAACTATATTTATTTATTCATTATGGTTGTATTACCATATGCAAATTAAACCTTTCAATTAATAACATGTTTTCCTCAATCGCCGCAACTAAAATGGGGCAGCAAAATCTAGATTTGAATCTATAAGACATCAACCCTACCGTGAAACAAAACAAATGTTATCAGTCATAAATGAACTCAAGTAAAATAAACACAGTTTTAAATGATTGCTATAAAAGATGAAGAACAAATCAAGAGAAAAAAGGTCCTTACCTTGCAAAGGCAAGTTCTCCGTCGACTATCTTAAGGCGAGTGTGATTTTACTTTGTTTTGCAACTCCCCTACTACCACTTGCCCATAATTATGTCAAGTACTAAAGAAAGGAATCTAGCTTGTTGAAGACAGTTTTCGTAGTGCTTGTACAGATCGAAAGAGAGTTAACTTACTTAAAAATGGTTATAAATTAAAACTTTTACTAAAAATCGTACACTTGTTACAGTGCTTTGTGCTGATTGTAACTATCTGCCGAGAAGCGGTGGATGACTGGAGGCGACATCAGAGGGATCAAGAGGTGAACAGCCAGAAGTATAAGAGACTGGTGAGGTCATGGGATGGTGTGGTGTCCACAGAGATGGTTCCAGCTTCTAAACTGAAAGTGGGAGACTTAGTGAGTAATAGAAACTGCTTCTTTATAAGAGCACTATTTCTTAACAATTCACTGCGGAAATTCACGGGAATGTCACTTTGGAAACAGAAATGATTTAAGTAATTTGTTGTTATAGTGGTATACTTATTTTTCTACCATAGTTTATTTTGCACTTTTATCTAAACCACTATCTATATTTACATAGTGGACACACATACATACTTTTTGCATATTATGTCAATTTGTCTTGTCTTATACAGTTGGCATGCATGTGTGCTTTTCTGGTAGAATCGTCAATGTTAAATCTGACACATATTCACTTAATGTTTTATAATGGCTGTTTTCGAACGAATCAATTTTAGATAATTAATATGTTTACATCATAAACATTACAATTTTTTATGTGTACTTATGATTTTATGTACGTTTTTTACAAAAACATTAAGTTATTTAGTACCCAAATTATATAATAATCTGCCTTCTGAAACCAAATCCCCAAATAACATTAATGCGTTTTGTAGGTAACTCAGATGTTGGCTATTATCTATTGAGAATGCAGATACGAGTACCTTGCTAACAAGTAATTATGTATGACCTTTACAATGTAACTTCTTGAGTAGATACGAATCCGGAAGAAAAGTTTCAATTTATATGTTTTGGAATCTAGGTTTGAAACATTATATTGAAACGTACTCATATAAAAATAATATATTAGAGAGGTAGGACATCAGCAAACTTACCTTAAAAGACAAGGTCACTAACATCAGAATAGTAGTCACAAACACAAAATCTCACAAATTTTCAACACCACAGGCATTTTCTTCAGGTGAGTAGAGGGAGAGAGAGAGAGAGAGAGACACTGAAATGATTTCCACTATTGCTGGGTAGGTGGCTGTGGTGGGGGGTGTACATCCATAGAGCAACACTCAGGTGTAGATGCAGTATTTCAGTTAGTATATATAAAAATATATATGAAGTTTGCTGATGGGGAAGGGGTTTAAGGGAAGTGATCTATCTTATGTTCAGATTAGGTGGGTCACGGGATTTTGTTATCCGTTGGTGTGCTAATTCCATCCTTCGGAGTTGAGAACTATTGGCATGGGAAGGAAGGGATCTGATTACCTTAGTGGTGTAACACTGATCAAAATTTTGATTATGGAGAAGAGTATGGGCACAGACAGGTTTTTCAGGATTTTGGACTTTGCAATCATGTCTATGGCCATTCATGCGTTTTCGAAGGGTTTCACTGGTAAGGCCAATATATTGGGCAGGACAGTGCTGGCACTGGAGTTGATAAATTAGATTGGTGGAATCACAGGAGTGGTTTCCAGGTATCTTGTAGGTTAAGGAGGTAGTGGAGCTGGTAAAAGATGTGGCTGGGAGATGAATAGGGCAGGTTTTGCAAGATTTCTTGTTACAAGGATTGGAACCGGGTGGTTGCTGGTCTTTAGGACAGGTCAGGATGTTGGGATCAGGTAACTTAGGATGGACTAGGATTTGGCAGAGGTTTTTGTTTTGTCTGAAAGTTACAGAAGAAGGTTTTTCAAGGAGATCTTTGGTGTGGGGGGAAGCTTTTAAGATGTTGAAGCCATCTTTCAGGATTTGGTTGAGTTTTTGTAGGCCATGGTGGTAATTAGTGATAAGGGGTAAGCATTGGGAACTGCTTCTGGTTTGGGGTTGGTTTTGGGACTGGGCTAAACGGATTTGGTTTTTAACAAGGTTGGTAGGGTAACCTCTCTTTTGGAAAGCACTGACAAGTTGGTTGTTGTATTGATTTACGTTTCTGGGAGAGGAAATGATACGTTTGGCACGGGTGGCTAGACTATAGGGTAGGGAGCGTTTAGTGTTGTTAGGGTGACAGCTGGTATAGTGAAGGTATTGTTGTTTATTGGTAGGTTTGATGTGAATATCAGTTTGAAGGACACCATCCTCCAATCCAATTTCAACATGAAGGAAGACTATGCGTTCAGAAGAGGATTGCCAGGTGAAATTCAGGGATGAAAAGTTTTGTAGGCTTTGAAGAAAGGTTTCAAGATTGGTTTCGGAGTCAGTCCAGATCATGAAAATATCATTGATGAAACGGAGCCAGCAGAGGGGTTGGACGGGTTGTTTTTGAAGGAAAGTCTTCTCCAATTTCCCCATGAACAGGTTGGCATAGGAAGGGGCCATGCGAGTACCCATAGCGGTACCCTTGATCTGGAGGTAACCTGGAGATACCTGGAAACCACTCCTGTGATTCCAACAATCTAATTTATCAACTCCAGTGCCAGCACTGTCCTGCCCAATATATTGGCCTTACCAGTGAAACCCTTCGAAAACGCATGAATGGCCATAGACATGATTGCAAAGTCCAAAATCCTGAAAAACCTGTCTCTGCCCATACTCTTCTCCATAATCAAAATTTTGATCAGTGTTACACCACTAAGGTAATCAGATCCCTTCCTTCCCATGCCAATAGTTCTCAACTCCGAAGGATGGAATTAGCACACCAACGGATAACAAAATCCCGTGACCCACCTAATCTGAACATAAGATAGATCACTTCCCTTAAACCCCTTCCCCATCAGCAAACTTCATATATATTTTTATATATACTAACTGAAATACTGCATCTACACCTGAGTGTTGCTCTATGGATGTACACCCCCCACCACAGCCACCTACCCAGCAATAGTGGAAGTCATTTCAGTGTCTCTCTCTCTCTCTCCCTCTACTCACCTGAAGAAAATGCCTGTGGTGTTGAAAATTTGTGAGATTTTGTGTATTTTGTGACTACTATTCTGATGTTAGTGAACTTGTCTTTTAAGGTAAGTTTGCTGATGTCCTATCTCTCTAATATACAGGGTTATTCTAAATGATGGACCCAATTTAATAAATTCGTATTTATTTAAGTATAAATTCAAAATGAATAATTTATACACTAATGGAAAGAGGAAGATTCAAAGTTTTTTTTAACCTATTCAAACGAGGAATTGGGCGGTGGCGGCGGTAGTTGCAGAAACGGCCGCTAGAGTTCTCGCGCCAGCCAGCCGCCTTTGTGTTTCATTGTCACTTGTGAGTGAGATGGCTACTGTGCAGCACAAGGTTTTCTGCGTTCTTGAGTTTGCTAAAAGTGAGTCGCAAGTTAACAGTGCAGCGGGCATTTCGTCTCAAATTCGGTATTGAACCACCGACAAGAAAAAGCATTAGCCGTTGGTTTACGCAATTTCAACAAACTGGAAGTGTGTGTAAAGGAAAAAGCTCAGGCGGGCTGCGTGTATCTGAGGATTACGTAAGACGAATTGAAGAAAGTTTTGTTCGCAGTCCACGTAAGTCAACCAATAGAGCTAGTAGAGAACTTGGCATACCCCAACCAACTGTATGGAAAGTTCTGCGAAGACATTTACTGTACAAGCCCTATCGATTACAACTTGTGCAGGCTCTAAAACCTAATGACAAAGTGAAGCGTATTGAATTTTGTGATGATATGCTACACATGATGGAGGATAACGGATTTCTACAGAGTATCGTTTATAGCGATGAAGCTACGTTCCACCTCAGTGGGAAAGTCAACAGACACAATGTACGCATATGGGGTCTACAAAATCCACATGCAACATTACAACATGAAAGAGACTCGCCAAAGGACCATTCTTTTTTGCGGAAAGAACTGTGACTGGAATCAGTTACCTGGACATGTTGGAACAGTGGCTGTTCCCTCAACTTATGGAAGATTCACAGGACTTCATTTTCCAACAGGATGGAGCTCCGTCCCATTGGCATCTTGATGTCTGAAACCTTTTGAATCAGTCACTTCTTGGGCGTTGGATAGGACGCATAGGAAATGAAGATCTGGCTCTACACTTCTGGCCACCGAGATCTCCTGATCTCACCCCATGTGACTATTTCTTATGGGGTTACGTCAAGGAAGCTGTTTACGTCCCGCCTCTACCAGCAACTCTGGATGATCTGAAGAACCGTATCACTGCTGCGGTGCACTCAGTAACAGAAGATATGCTTTCTCGTGTGTGGGACGAGTTTGGCAACCGTTTAGATGTTTGCCGTGCAGCACAAGGGGGACATATTGAACATTTATAAATATGTAAAAAAAAACTTTGAATTTTTCTTTTTCCATTGGTGTATAAATTATTCAGTTTGAATTTATACTTAAATAAATACGAATTTATTAAATTGGGTCAATCATTTAGAATAACCCTGTACTAATTCCTGGCCTAGTGCCCTTTAACCTAACCTAAAATCATATAAAAATAAAGAATAGTTACAAATTTATTTTTGTTTATCTTAAATTACTCAAATACAGGAGCAAATAATAAATCTTTCATTTCTTCTTTAGGAAAATTTAATTGAAAATAAAATAAATACTATTCAACAAAATAAAAATATTAACTTCTTTTTAAAATACTTTATATAAAATTAAAACCAAACTTTAAAACGTTTCTCAAATAATGGAATGAAATAAAATTTACTTTTCAATGTGTCAAATAATAATAATAATAATTTATTTCTTAGTATTCCAGAATAAATTCTTTTCTATAATTTTTTAATTCTGTATGATTTTATTTCTTCATAGGTGATTCTTAATGTATGATTTTATGAATAAATCTGTCTCATGAATCTGCAAAACAACAATAACCAATAGTTATTTTGATTTTTAAAATTTCTTTTTATTTCTAAAATCTGACTTCTGACAAAATTTACTGAAATGTCGCTAGAAAATTGGCACTTAAAAGAACAAGAAAAACTAAGAAATATTTACTAGGTCTTGATGTGAACAGCTAAAAGGCAAAAGACAAAGCTAACTACGAGAATCTACAAGCTAAAAAACAAAAGTCAAACTTAACATTGCGTGCAGAAAACAGTTGATTTAATCCAAAGGTGCCACCCGACACGTGAACATCGCGCACAATCAAACAAACACTCACACTGCGCGGCAAAGCACAATTTTTCAAAGACTTTCGATGAAAAATTGCCGAACTCCAAACTGTAGCGAAAGAACAGTTCAAAGAAGCGGCAAACTCAAATCAGCAAAAGGCGGTGGCGAAACAGGCCGAGAAAACCATTGGGCAAAGTATTTATGTGGGGTTCAGGGAGGAAGCAGACGTAACAACGTCACCAAAACCTGTAAATTGCAGAAAACATGTCAATCCGCCTCAATAAGTAAAGATCTTGCTATAACAAATAATGGTTATTTTATTTCTAATGGGTAAAATCTACTTTTTTATTTGAGGGGCTAAGATTCTCGATTTTTTTATGAAAAACTGCAAAACTTTGATAAAAATTTTATGGAGTTTAAACTAATTTTCTATTGCAAGTACATTTTCAAATATTTTCATTTTTCTAAAATGAATGTAACAAAACGTTGTAATATACGTGTATGAGTGTACAGGGTGTGGCTAGAAAAAAAAACTGGATTGAGGCTGAAAATAAAATTTACTTACAAATATTTACAATATTATGTTTATCTCCTTCAATGTACTACCCAGCCCATTTTCTACACCATTCCATGCGAGTTTTCCACTGGTTGTAGTACTGCTGGAGGTCATTTTCTGTTAACCCGTTCATGACTTCCGTAGCTTCTCTTTTACTGCTTCAATAGTCTCAAATCACGTTCCTTTCAATGCTGACTTGACCTTGACTTTAGGAAACAAAAAAAAGTCTCAGGGGGCTAAGTCAGGTGAGTATGGTGGATGGTCTAACACGGGACAGCATAAGATAATAAATTAATATAAACAGTAAGTAATAGCATTTATATATAGATTATAATAATAGTATTAATATCAAGGCAAGAAAATTAGTTAAGACAAAATTCTTCAAATCAACAATGAAAAATAATTATAAATATCCATAAGAAAAATAACAGAACAGAAAGAAATACAATCAACAACACCAGATAACAAGGAAGTAAATTGAATCTAACAATAATAAAGTAACAAACAACAATAAATAATAACAGCCAACAATAACAAGGACGCTATATACTAAAGAACAAAACAGAGACATTGAAATACTTTTTTATATTTTTTTAATACAGAGATTAAAAAGTACTGGCCAATCTTCATTTTTAATCTTACTAAACAAAAACCTTTTACATTTTGAATGTCATATATAGATCACATATACTGCTAATTGTTTGTTAAGGAATGTTTATTGATTTAAAAATCTTATAATTAGACAATATACACCAGCTCTATACAAGATAGGATTAACAGTTTATGTTCTAAGAATTATATTAAATTCCTAATAAATGTAAAGTCAAAGATGTAAATAAGACAGGAAATGTTCGTCAGTACAAACATTGCTGTGGTAATTTTTTGTGTTAGTAAAAAATGAGTAAAATTATTTGTTAAAACAGATTATTATGAAATAATATAATTTTCAGATCATCGTAGAAAAAGATCAACGAGTCCCAGCTGACCTCGTGTTGTTACGAACAACAGAGACATCAGGAGCCTGTTTTGTGCGAACAGATCAACTTGATGGTGAGACTGACTGGAAATTGCGTCTTGCTGTACCCGATACTCAGAAATTAGAGACAAATGCAAAGCTATTTGAAATACATGCATCATTATTTGCAGAAAAACCTCAGAGGGATATTCATAGCTTCATTGGAACTTTTACTAGAGTAAGTTGAGATAATTTAAAGTATTTAATTACTAAGCTAACACAGTTTGATATTGAGGGAGGAATAAAGGCAATAACCATTTCAAGCCTAGATACTTTCCAATAAAGTTTATTAAAATTCCAGCAAGTTTAAGAAGAGGAGTTCATCATAGATATCTTCACTGAAGTATGTATAGGTCTGTGTTAGACTAAACTAGCTAGCTTGGGCTAATTGTTAAGTCACAGATTCAGGAGTTTTGTATAAGCAATTAAATATACAGAAACATCCATTATAGAATTACTGAGGCTGTATTTTTTCTATCAGCATGATGGCAGTGGTGAGGATAGTCTGGATGTAGAAAACACTCTGTGGACCAATTGTGTTGTTGCATCTGGCACTGCTGTGGGAGCTGTAGTGTACACAGGTCAGGAGACTCGCAGTGTCATGAACAACTCCCAGCCGCGAAGCAAAGTCGGCCTCATTGACATGGAAATCAATCAGCTCACCAAGGTAAGAAGTCTTATTTTCTATATACACCTCTACTCTACTATGGATGGCATACTAGTATCGCAAAGGTTTGTATATGAAAGAAAGCAATTAACCCTTTGCACGCTACATAAGAAATTTGCTATTTCTTTTAAACGTGTCATAAATTTAAAAAAATATTTTAAAAATGTTTAAAGTTCTATTTGGAATTTTGTTATAAGGCCAACAACTGTTAAGAAAACACAATCCAAACTGGCATTTTTAAATCAATATTTAATATACAGCAATTTGTAAAATTCCCATTGTTGAACAATTATTCTGTTTATTTACTCATAAATCTATAAAAAAATTAAATTAGATTAAGCTAAAATATATATGTAATCATAATAATTATTTACAAGTTTACTAATATAGTTGACATACAAGCACTTATAAGTATCCCTAGAATGTTTTTTTTGTGTGAAATAACTCAAAACACTCATCTGGGTGGTCCGAGAAATCCCGTAATACGCACACAATGGCCGCTCGGTTGCCATGGCGACGGTGCGTGAAGGTCACGATGACAAAAAACGTTGTCATCCTTTCTGTTGTCTTCAAAATTACCTCAATAACCATTTACGTACACGTTAGTATAGTTTTATCACTTAAATTTAAATATTTATCTCAAAGTATTCAAATGCGAGAAATACCATAATACACGTTTTACGTAAATATAACGTTGCGAGAAATCTCGTAATACGCGTGGAAAGGGTTAAGATGGATCTGTGTGAAAAGAGGTTAGGAATACTTTCTTCCCACACCATTTGTAGAATGTCATTTAAAATCACAAACCCAAATTTGAATGCCATTTAAAATAATGGTTCTTAAAAAAAAGGCAATTGTTTGGTTAGTTGAATTTAGTTGAAACGTTCAATTTAATGTCTAATGTCATACAATGATTCGGCCATGAGATAAACAAAATATCTAAGAAAATATTTGCCTATAGTCTGGTTACTTCTTTATCAGCATGTGAAGAGACAGATAACGTTAATGAATAGTAATTAACAGGCAAAGGCAGTGAATTAAAGCCATCAGTTTTTGTTCAAGAGTCCAGTTGTCCTTGAACTCCACCCTTGTTTATCAAGACCTTTTCTTATCACTTCCTGCCTGATAAAAAACACCTTTTGGGAACATTCCATTCTGTTTACAACTCAACTAACATTCAGAAATTAATTATGCTTCTAGTTTTATTGTGAATTTTAGGGTGTATTATACTTCATATTGGAGGAATCGCCAAAATACTATGCACTGTTTTTACTGACTGATTCCACATAATTTGTTGATTCACTGGCGTAAAGGTATTAGAAAAAGTTTTTGTGAGACTTTCTCAAAAAGTACTCAGAACTGAGAACCGATTTCAATAAAGAACCAAATTGGAACCAAAAAAAAAAAAAAAAAAAAAAAAATGGAACCAACCCATTGCTACAAATGAGTATTGTGATCATTTTTACCATTTGTTAAGGGCAAATCAAAATGAGGCTCAATCAATCATAAGTTATTTTAACATAAGAATTTATCATGATTTTTCGGGATTTCCCTGGGTGCTCTTAAAAATCTGCTAAATCTCCGAGATTTGTTGTAGGAATCTTGTAATATAATGAAATTATTGTACTCAAAACAAAATGTATAGTTATTTAATTTTTTTTATATAATGACTTACCTGATTCAAAGAATTTCGATTCGATGCACACATACAGAATTCATGGTTTTTATTAAGTTTTAGAAGGGTCAGAATAACAATAATACCTTTTGTTACAGGTGCAGTTTGTGTTAGTACAAAGAAAGATAATTTAAAACATAAATTTATGAATTTGTTAAAGTTAAAATAATATATTTCATAGGCAAAAAGAAGAATGTATAAAATAATAGAAAACCTCTTATAATTATTGTTATTCACTGTTGTTAGAAAATGCTGACAGCCAAACATAACTGATTATTTTTTAACTGATTTTTATTGTAGAGGTATATTTACTGTTAAGTATTATAGCTAGTTTAGGGGGATTTTCAAATATCTCTTACAACAAGGAATTCATTAAATTGAGGTTCGTTACAACAAGGACTTTTATCATGTTCATATCAGTACAAGTTATCTTCCGGTTGAACTCTGTATTCATTATCGCAATATAATCAAGTTTGTGTCCGATCGCTTTCATCTCAGTCCACTCAGAACAACAACAAAATTGATTAATATTCATTTTATAACTATTTTATCGAAATATATTTGATTTAAAACATCTTAGTAGTACTTCTAAAAGATGCACAAATAAATATTATAGATTAAAATAGAATGTTTTCTTAATAATTCGTCATTTTGGCGCATCAGAATGATTCTGAGACATCGATATTGCTTTTGCATTGTGGCACTACTAATGCATCACGTTACTTTCGATGCATTGGCATGTTGTCTCTTCCTGAATCGAAACGCACATCCCTAGTTAAAATAAAGTTGTAAATTAGGAAGTGGAATATGTTTTCCATAAATTATGATCAATAAGAACAATCATAGACTTTAAAACTTATTTTTTTGTGTTTTTTACCTACCATCTGTTAGTGTATAACATATAAGTTTCCAAGTTGGTAAAAATATTATTCATTATTGTTTAATTTTCCTCTTGAATTGAACTGCAAGATATCAAAATTGCATGATTGATAAACCAGAGTAACTTTTTAATTTGCAGTCCTTTAAATTTATATTTATGTTAAATTTCAGTTATTGTTTGCTGCAGTCATTGGCCTGGCCTTTGTTTTGATGTGCCTTAAAGGATTTCAAGGCCGCTGGTGGGTCTACCTGTTCAGATTTGTGCTGCTTCTCTCATACATAATTCCAATCAGGTATATTAGATTATTTTAATCCAACCAAATGTAAATACAGTTAATTTTAAATACAAATGTTGTTTATTGAAAAGTAGAAAATTTCAAAACTATTCAAAACATTAAACAAGATTCTAAGATTCAAGATAAAATCAAAATCATTTGAAAATTTATGTAAACTTAATTCAACTTTGGTGTTTAGTAACTTTCTGCTGTAGTTTGTTATAGCTGTGAATAATACACTGTCTTCACTCACATGCCTATCAGACTTAGTAACACTATTCCACCAGAACTGCATTATATGCAAACATATTTATGAAAGAACTATTAATGGGAAAACTTAAAGTTCTACTTCTATATCGTGACAACATGATTTCATATCATCCTTCTACAGTACAAACATATAAAAATTGGTTTTACAATAGCATCATATTGCATTGTACATATAAGAAAAAATATTCATAAACATCTTATAAATTTGAGGAAGTACTGAATGGGTGATTATCTGAATATAGAGCTAGATAAATGGTTCATATTGAATGGATGAAATGCCTGACGTTAGAAGTACTTATTTTTGGCTTATTTTAAACATTTGTTCAAGACCAGCTGGTCAAACATATTAATTCTGCCTTAGTTTATAGATGTACACCTGCAAAATAACGTAGCCCACAAAATTATGTATAGCTAATTTTAATTTTTCTATGATCTATATTTTAAAATGTTTTTAAAAATTAGATAACTTATAAGATTTTAATTATTCTAATGATATTCATTAAGCATAAGGTTATAATTTATACAAAAATTTTATGATTTTTGTAGGCCTATGTAATACACTGATTTCACTTCATATTATTATAATATCATTAAATAGATCCCTTGCTACACATTGATCAACATATCAACAGTCTATGAAGAAGACACAATAAAGAAATTTCCATAGTCGAATATTTTTATAAAATTATTAATTGGACAACGGCAAATTTCTCGTATGCAAAATCACTGTGTCAAGTAAAGTAATCTCTGATCAGTGCAAGTCACTCTAAGCGGCAATGAACGTAGATTTTATAGAGACCAACAACTTTGTTGTACCTTATAAGGTGTGTACTATAATAATAGTTGTTTGTGGCCGTGCAGATATCTGTCATTTGCCACTGCAGACACACAAAAACAGTGCGGAAGCCTGCACTTTGCCAGTTTGATAGTTAAGGCTTGTGTACCTTATGTGCGTTTATGAATTTAATGTAAATTTATAATTAATTTGTGTTCCAACCTATAAATCAGATACGTGCCTTGACACTGCTTATTAAGGTTAATTAATTGCTATACAAAATGTAATATGACCTTAGAGCTGTAGTTTTAAGACACATTGTAAATTTGGACGTGAATCTAATGTGAAGTATATAAATTTCATGAGTTATCAAAATATGCAAAATCAGGTATCTGTCTTGAAATCAGAAATAGGCTTAAAGCAATCAGTTTCAAAAGTTATGCCTCACCAAACCTAGTATGGTGTCCATCCATCTGCTTTCCTTGTTATCTAATGAGACATTTTACATCACCCATGGTAGATAGAAGCCGTTGTTGGGAGCAAACCACTTCTGACAACATGTTTTCAGTCTGGTACAAATATTTGATAAATTTGACATTATAGCTTATGACGTGTTTTGACTTGGCATGTGACTAGCGTCCATCTGTTGGGCGACAGACAAAACACTATCTGGTGTGGCACTGCTAACAGTGGACTGAGTAGACATGGTTTCTTAACCTCAGAGCTGGTGTTTAAAATTCTAAAAATGTAAGGCTATTTTTCAAGGTTTTTGAAGATATAGAATTTGAAGTAAAATTTGATTTAATATTATATATTTATTGTATTGTATTTGTGGTAGCTGCCATAGCTGGGAAATCATAAAATCGTGACAGTCCAGCTACCAGATTTGTCGCCCGTTTAGAACTACCCAGGGTGTACCAGCTTTAAAGAATTGCTGTGGACACAAACAACATCACACCCCTTACACCCCTTAATAGGGTCATGAGAGCTATTAGTGGCACTCTCATGTCAGCTCCACTTCCTTGGCTCCCGATGTGCAATATAGCTTCTCCAGAGATAAGACGTCAGGAGGCTACTCAAAGAATTCAATAAGATCTTGGATGCCCCGCACCTACCCATTATACAGGATCTCCCACGTCAGAACGGACGCTTAAAATCTCGAAACCCACCTTTTCGTACAGCTTTCCATTTGAGTAGATCAAACAGCCCAATACCAGCTGGGCCGTAGCGTGCAACAGTTTTGATGGACGTAATAAGTTCCTTATTAACAATCCGTTAATACCTGTGGGTGGGATGAACCTCCCTTGTAGGAAGTGGACGCTCTTGGATCGGTTCTGAACTGGCGTTGGCAGATGCAATTTTTGGAAGTATAAATGAGGATTGACACTAGATCAGTCATGTGATTGCAGGGAGTCTATCCGTACAGAGTGTCCTCTGCACTCTTTTACGGAGGGATTGGAATTAGCTTTGTGACAGGAGATCACTCTACATTTTTTAATTAATGAATTTTAATCATGACCTTTGGATATTTATCCAAATATACATCACAGTTTTAAAATTAACAAATGGTAGCTGACAACAAACCATACAATATGTATATTGTATTGTATATTTATTCCTTTTAAACATTCTGCTTAATAGCAAATGTATATACATTTTTTATTTAAAATATTTATGCCTTTTATTGCAATCAAAACTAACAATTTATTTTTCTTCGTAAAAAATGTTAAGGACTTACACCTGAAAAACAAATAAGATTAACAGAAATTTAAACCGTGGAAAAGCTAATGCATTGTTTACTATACATGGTTTTAGAAAATAAATATTTTTTAGATATATTATTAATCTTTATAATGGGTAAACCCCAAAACAATTTTAAAATACATAATTTCTAGGCCTGTAAAATCAATGAATGATATATATATATATTATTAGAAAAGTTGTTATTCCTAGGGCTGCTATGTATAACAAAGTTATAATATAAAATAACAATACGATTTTTAAAGGACGATCATTTAAACGTAGATTTAATGAACACATACAAGCTCAAAAATCAAACAACAGAACTTCAATGAAATCTTCTTTGCAGAACACTTACTAAACAATAATCACAACTACACAAATATGAAAACCAACATGAAAATTCTAAAGTTCGGATCAAAAAGCAAAAAACTAGATTCTCAAGAAGAACTTGAAATTTATAAACACAACCAAGAAAATCCCAACAATTTAATCAACACCATGTTAATACAAAAAAGAAACTCAATATTCGAAACAATTATACATATAAGAAACAACACACAATGACAACTAACCACCAAATCACAAATATTTACAAATTTAACACATGTTTCTTTATAATAATTGTTTATTTCATTTTATTTGTTTTGTAACAGTTTCGAAAGGAAACACCTATGAAGATGGCATAATTGCCGAAACCAGTCGTTGTTAATTTAATAAAATGTTTAAGGGTGCTCAATTGTTATTTTATATTATAACTTTATTATTATTATATATATATATATATATATATATATTTTTTTTTTTTTTTATTTCATTGGAACAGTAAATAATGAAGACAATAAAATGGATATTAACAACTGTCTTACCTTGATGTTATGATAAACTGATGAAAAATGTGTAATAAATGTTAGCTTCATTCAAAGATATTTAAATATAACATGTCTTCACTGGAACGGTTTTCCATATTATATATTACAAAAATGAGAAACTATTATTAATGGAAACAAACAACAATAAAATATTAACATTTAATTGTATATTATTTTCGACATTTTAGAAAATCCGGATTAATTCTTCCGGATTTTCTAAATATGCAGATTATCAAAATTAACTTGTACAATGGTTGGAAGATGTATTTAACGTAAAATCAGCTGTTTTTCACATTAGCGGTTAACAGGAAATTTAAGGCAAATGAATGAAACCAATGGTGATTTTTAATATAAAACTATTTTATTTA